>JALGBA010004120.1:65000-82500 GCA_023970755.1 Azemiops feae | reverse complement strand
CTGTTGCAGCATCTTGTGGTCACGGGATCAAAACTTGGGGACTTTGCAACTGACTAAAATAGGTCAAAATTCACTTAACAACTATCTGGCTTAGCAACAGAAATTCTGGGCTCAGCTGTGGTCATAAGCCGAGGACTATCTGTATTCCGTTTGTTTTTCTACTCACAAAGTATTCCAACTCGCTATGAAAAACAAGCCCTTACCATAAAACGAGATTTTTAGTTCGTTGAACGATCCCGGGTCATCCTTCCAAACAAATATTTCCAAGCATGCGAAAACCACAGTTAAAAAGGCTTTAAACTGGGTTTAAACTGTCTCATGTTCAAGAAAGCAGAATCACAGAGTTGGAAGGGACCTTGGAGGTCTTCTAGTCCAGCCCCCTGCTCAAGCAGGAGACCCTACACCATTTCAGACAAACGGTTGTCCAGTTTCTTCTTAAAAACCTCCAGGGATGGAGCACCCACAACTTCTGGAGACAAGCCGTTCCACTGAATACAGAATAAAACAGAGTTGGAAGGGAACTTGGAGGTCTTCTAGTCCAACCCCTTGCTCAAGCAGGAGACTCATTTCAGACAAGTGGCTGTCCAGTCTCTTCTTAAAAACTTCCAGTGACAAAGCGCCCACAACTTCTGGTGGCAAGCTGTTCCACTGGTTGATTGTCCTCACTGTTAGGAAGTTTCTTCTTAGTTCCAGGTTGCTTCTCTCCTTGATTAGTTTCCATCCGTTGTTTCTTGTCCTGCCTTCAGGTGCTTTGGAGAATAAGTTGACCCCCCCTCTTCTTTGGGCAGCCCCTCAAATATTGGAAGATTGCTATCCTGTCACCCCCTAATCCTTTCCCCCCCCCCTAGACTAGACATACCCAATCCCAGCAACAGTTCTTCATATGTTTTAGTCTCCAGTCCGCTGATCATCTTTGTCGCTCTTCTCTGCACTCTTTCCAGAGTCTCAACATCTTTTTTATATTGTGGTGACCAAAACTGGATTTAATATTCCAGGTGTGGCCTTACCAAGGCCTTGGAAAGCGGTAATATGACTTGTCCTATTCCTTGTGCGAACAGGGGAAAAGCAACGTTAAGAATCCTAGGATGGTGACCTTAATGTCTGGATAAGCTCATCTTAAGGATGAGTCCTTCCAGAACTGGGCCTTAAGCTGTTTAGGGCTTAAAAAGTCAAATCAGGCATTTAGAAACAGTTCTGGCCCAGTAAAATAAGCCAATGGTGGGTCACCACCATATGCCAGTCTGTCCATCAGCCCAAGTCTCGTTTAAGGGGAGTGATCTTTCCATCATTGGATAGCTGATCCCTTCAAACTGGAAAGGAAGAAAGAAAAACGGAAGAAAGAAAGAGAAAGAAAGAAAGAGGAAGGAAGGAAGGAAGGAGAAAGAGGAAGAAAAGAGAAAAAAAGAAAGGAAGGAGAGAAAGAGAAGGAAAGAGAGAAAAAAGGAGAAAGAGAAGGAAAGAAAGAAAGAAAGAGAAAGAAAGAAAGAAAGAAAGAAAGAAAGAAAGAAAGAGAAAGAAAGAAAGAAAGCTGGATTTTTTCTATGAACCAAGCCAGGTTCTACCTGGGGAACGCTGGGTGCGTGAAACCAAGCATACCTCCCTCCCTTTGGACATAAAGGTAGTCCTTGATTTAAGACCACAATCAAGTCTAAAATTTCTGTTGCTAAGCAAGACAGTGAAGTGAGTTTTGCCGCATTTTACAACCTTTCTTGCCAAAGCTGTTAAGTGAATCATTACCGTTATTAAGTTAGTCACGCGGTTGTTAAGTGAATCTGGCTTCCCCCATTGACTTTGCTTGTCAAAAGGTCGCAAAAGGGGATCACATGACCCCCTCGGGACACTGCAGTACATGCCAGTTGCCAAGCCTCTGAATTTTGATCACGGGACCCTGGGGAGGGCTGCAACGGTCGTTAAGGGTGAAAAACGGTCCCAAGCTATTTTTTTCAATGCCATTGTAACTTTGAACAGTCATTGCTGTAAATCAAGGGCTACCTGGATCTTTGTTTGGTTTTTAATAATAAAACTTTCCCTTAACATTTTCTTCCGATAAAGAAGTGTGTGTGTGTGTGCGCGCGTTTGTGTGAAAGCCTTGGTTTTCTTCCACACCTTACAACCGTCATTCCTGATGGTTGAAAACTGTGACTGTCACTAGTGTGGCTGAAGCAGAGGCCGGCTGGCCTTTTCTTGGCAAAATCCCGAACGTGGGTTCCTGCCCTGAGCACGGGGTGGACTGGATGACCTCAAGGACTCCTTCCATACCTAGACTTCTATGGAATAAATGAATCAATCATCAATCAAGTCAGCTAAGAATTGCAAGTGGGAATAATCTGACTAGCACTGATGAGGTTACCTAGTTTGGTAATGAAAGGTCTGCAAGAAAATGTGCAAAGGAGTCCAGCTATTCTCCAAAGCACCAGAAGGGCAGGACAAGAAGCAACGGATGGAAACTCACCAAGGAGAGAAGCAACCTAGAGAACTAAGGAGAAATTTCCTGATAGTGAGGACAATTAACCAGTGGAACTGCTTGCCCCCAGAAGTTGTGAATGCTCCCAACATTGGAGGTTTTAAAGAAGAGACTGGACAGCCATTTGTCCGAAATGGTATAGAGTTTCCTGCCTGAGCAGGGGGTTGGACTAGATGACCTCCAAGGTCCCTTCCAACTCTGTTTTCTATTCTATTCTATTCTATTCTATTCTATTCTATTCTATTCTATTCTATTCTAATTCCCTTCCCTATTTTCTATTCTATTCTATTTCTATTTTATTCCATTTTTTATTCTATTCTATTCTATTCCCTATTTTTTATTCTATTCTATTTCTATTCTATTCCCTATTTTTTATTCTATTCTATATTCTATTCTATTCTATTCCCTATTTTCTATTCCATTCCATTCCATTCCATTAGGCCCAAAACTGTGAAGCTCAGGGATCACCCCTGGTTTCAATCCTGAGCGACAAATATTCTCCTTTATTGGGACTTTATACCATCCGGGACAAAGGACTCTCATAACCTTTTTTCTTGAAATGTTATGCTTTTGATTCTGTTTGCTTGAGTTAATAATTAAAACAAAAGCTTAAAATGTCTTTAATCACTGGTGTGCTCGTTGTCACTGGATCCAACGCCCGGGTAACCCTGATCCCTGCCCTGACATTTGCTAAAACAAATTCAAGAAAAGAGCTTCCCACAGTCTATCCTCAGGTTCAGGCAGGATAAACCAGGATGTTCTCCAAACTTGGCCACTTTTAAGACTTGTGGACTTCAACTCCCAGAATTCCATAGGATAAACCAAGGAGTCTGCAAAATTGGCCACTTTAAGACTTGAGGAATTCAACTCCAGAATTCCATAGGATAAACCAGGATGTTCTCCAAACTTGGCCACTTATAATAATAATAATAATGTTGGAAGGGACCTTGGAGGTCATCTAGTCCAACCCCCTACTCAGGCAGGAAACCCTATACCATTTCGGACAAATGGCTGTCCAGTCTCTTCTTAAAAACCTCCAGTCTTGGAGCATTCACAGCTTCTGGAGGCAGGTTGTTCCACTGGTCAATTGTTCTAACTGTCAGGAAGTTTCTCCTTAGTTCCAGGTTGCTTCTCTCCTTGATTAGTTTCCATCCGTTGCTTCTTGTCCTGCCTTCTGGTGCTTTGGAGAATAGCTTGACTCCCTCTTCTTTGGGGCAGCCCCTGAGATACTGGAAGACTGCTATCATGTCCCCCCTGGTCCTTCTCTTCATTAAACTAGACATATCCAATTCCAGCAACCGTTCCTTGTATGTTTTAGCCTCCAGTCCCCTAATCATCTTTGTTGCTCTTCTCTGCTCTCTTACTAGAGTCTCAACATCTTTTTTACATCGCGGTGACACAAGACTTTTAAGACTTGTGGACTTCAATGCCCACAATTCTGGGAGTTGGAAATCCAGAAGTCTTAAAAGTTATCAAGTTTGGAGACCCCCTAGCATGGCTGGCTGGGGAATTCTGGGAGTTGAAGTCCACCAGTCTTGAAAGCTATCAAGTTTGGAGAGCCCTGGGATAAACCAACCGACTTGCCCCTTTTGTCCTGGGTTCCGGAGGACAAAGAAGCGTGAAAGAAGAGCAACCTCTGGACACATCTGTAACAATTTATTGAATGAGGAAATAGACAGAATTGGGGGAAACAACAGGGAAACCCCATGCTTTTGACAGTAGTGGCAGAGGAAAAAAAAATTCTTCTTCTTTGGGTCTTGGGGAAATAATTTCTCAAAGTCTATCAGAACTTTATTCTGTCGTGGGGCGGGGGGGGCAAGAAACATAAAAAGGAACACCAACTTTAAAGTCACACTTGACATCTCTTTACAACGACAATAAAAAATAATATTTATAAATGAAAAACGACAACCCAAAAAAATAAAATAAAAATAAAAATCGAAGACCTGGAAAGGAAACCTTCTCCTCTATTTACGTCCGGAAGAAAACGTATACACAAGGGACCCTTGTGGTTTTCCTTTCTTTTTCCTCGTTTTTAAATCGGGGAAAAAAGAAGCCAGGTTAAAAACACGGGAATCTGGAAGGGGGGGGGGGGGAGAAGGCCAGCCTTGAAAAGCCGAGGATTTGCGAAATGGTTATTTCTGCCTCAAAGGACAGAAGGAAGAAATTAAATACTGTGGAGGGCTCCAGGAGGAAAGACGGAGTGGGTGCTTTCTTGCGGTTTCTAGGAGTGGGGATGTGGCAGGGGGTCTCTCTGGAAGCCCCCCAAAATAGGAGATGTAACTGCTCAATTCAACCTTAGGTTCAACCCACCCGTTCAAGGACCGTTTCCCCCTCCCCTCCCTGGCTACTTGGGGGTCATCCGTGGGCAGGGAGGAAAGAAGGAAAGAGGGAGGGAGGAAGGGAGGAAGGGGGAACAGAGGGAGGGACGGGAGGGGAGAGAAAGAGGAAGGAAGGAAGGACAGAGGGAGGGACGGAAGGAAGGGGAGAGAGAGGGAGGGGAGAGAAAGAAGGAAGGAAGGAAGGAGGAACAGAGGGAGGGAAAGGGAACAGAGGGAAGGATGGAAGGGAGGGGAAAGAAAGAGAGGGAGGAGAGAGAAAGGAAGGAAGGAAGGAAGGAAGGAAGGAAGGAAAAGAGAGGGAACAGACACATCACACCTTTTCATGAAGCATGAATGGACTCGGATGCTGGTGGCCAAGAGCTACTGGCAAGGATGATGGGACATGGGGTTGGATCAGCCAGGAGAGGAGAGAGGCCCAGGACTGCCCCCTATGGATCTTGACTGAGAAAGGAGATTTTTTCGCACATGAGGGGGCACCCATTGACGGGAAAGGGATCCAAAATCAGAATGGTCGCCTGGCCCTTGAGACGCGGGAAGAACGATTTTGAGGGTTCGTGGATCCAAAACGGGAGCGATGATGGAATCGAGAGGAGGGGGGTTACCCTCTTTGCAGCGTGCCCCCTGCCTCTTGTTTAGACCTTTTACAACTTGCGAGGGCAGAGAAGGAAGAAAGCCGAAACAGATCAGCGCGGGAAGGGAGAAGGATCCTCGGACGAGTCGTCTCGCGTGGACTTTCCCACCTGGCTACGAAAGAGTCCTGGAAGGCAGAAGACCGATCCGGAATTGGCGGATCGACCGCCATCCCCGCCGCCTCTGGGAGATGCAATTTTTTTCCCCCCCTCCGGCGTCTTTTCGGGGAAGAAAAACTGTCTTTTCCCCAAAGGCGTCTCGACTTTTCTCGTTCTCGTACGAAAATTCTCGTCCGTATGAAAAGAAAGCCCTAAATTCTCGAGGCGAGGACGGCAGAGGAGAACTTTGTGGGAAGGGTGGGACGGTGTGAGAGTCCGCCAAAGGGAGGGGCGCCCGGGACCCCCGACTTCACAAACCAAGGACAGGGAAGCTTTCCGATCCTCGCCCTTCTTCGGAACGGGCGATCCATGCAAGGAAAGCCGGGCCTATCCTGTCCGGACGAGCCGCCTCACTCCCGATGGGAACGGGTGGGTCCGCTCGAGGCCTGCAGCACGCACAGGCCTTTTCCCCCGCTCTGGGTTGTGTAGTCCAAAGTGGTGAGACTCCGACGCCCCCTGATTGCCTTTCCGGAGAGGTGTAGAAAAATCGTTTCGGAGAAGAGAGGAAGAAGCTGCGGCCTCACCATCCGGCCCTCGTCGGCCGTCATTGTTCCAGCGTGACCACTTCCACCGCCTGGCCGTCCATGGTGACGGTGCTGTCGGTGATCCTGGCGGTCACGGGGGCCATGGCGACCTGGACGGGGCCGTTGCCCTGCGCGAGGCTGGTGACCACCGTCTGGTACATGCTCACCGGGATCTGGACCAGGCCTGGGGAAAGATTTGGGGAAGGGAAGGGGGGGGGAGATGAAGAAAGATAAGTTATTTCTACCAGCCGATGAAAAGAAGAAGACAAAAATCGACACAGGGAGTCCTTGATTTACGACCACCATTGAGCCCAAAGCAAGACGGTTAAGTGAGTTTTGCCCCCTTTTATGACCTTTCCTGCCGCGGATGTTAAATGAATCGCTGCAGTTGTTCAATGGATCTTGGTTGTTAAGTGACTCTGCCTTCCCTGGTCGTAAGGCAGCTGGGAAGCTCACAAACGCGATCACGTGACCACGGGACAAGGCAACCGTCGTAAGTACACGCCAGTTGCCAAGCACCCAAATTTTGATCACGTGACCCCGGGGAGGCTGCGACGGTCGTTAAGGGTGAAAACTGGTCACAAGTCACCTTCCCAGCTGGCCTCTGAAAAGCAGAGTCAATGGGGGAAGCCGGATTCGCTTAATGACCTCATAATTCACTTAACAACGATAGTGGTTCACTTAACAACTGTGCCAAGAAGGTTACACAGGTAGTCGTCAACTTACAACAGTTCATTTAGTGACCGTTCAAAGTTACAACGGCACCGGAAAAAGGGACTTAGGACCGTTTTTCACATTTACAACCCCTTGATCCCATGATCAAAATTCAGAGGCTCGGCAACTGGTGTGTACTTATGACGGTTGCAGTGTCCCGGGGTCAACTGATCAACTTTTGGGACCTTCTGACAAGCAAAGTCACAATGGGGAAGCCCGATTCACTTTACAACCGTGTTACTAATTTAACAACTGCAGTGATTCACTTAGCAACGGTGGCAAGGAAGGTCGTAGAACGGGGCAAAGCTCATTTAACAAATGTTTCGCTTACCAGACATAAACTTTGGGCTCAATTGTGGTCGTTAACACGAGGACTGCCTGCGTATAACTTTGTGTAACCTATATAACAATTGTGGCATGGAAGGTCATAAAATGGGGGCCAAACTCAAGAACTGCCTTGCTTAGGAACAGAAATTCTGGGCCTCAGTTGTGATCGTAAAGACTGTCATAGCTTAAAAGATGAAAACAGACCCACACTTATGTCATTCACACTGTTGTGTGTGAAAAGTGTTTTGATTCATACTTGGTTAGAAAAGATGTGGGGAGAATGTGTAGATTTTAAACCTTAACCTTTTTTTTATTAGGTATAATACCAGAAAAGATTAGCAAACAAAGCCTGTATTTCATTTTGCACGTCACAACAGCGGCAAGAATAATATTTGCGCAATATTGGGAAAAAGGAAGGAATACCACCAGATGAAGAAATAATAAAAAAAAATATTGGAATGCGCAGAGATGGACAGATTTGACTATGAGACCGAAAGAAAAAGAAGGAACGGAATATTATCAAATTTGGGACTTATTTTACCGATGGTTAGAGGAAAGAATAAAAAAGATTAGGAATTAAATATGTGTTAGCGTATTTAAACTCAAGACAGCACGTGGGTTGAAAAATTATTATTATATGTATGGAAAAAACTAATAAAATCTTATAGAAAAAAGAAAAGCTTTTTGATGCACAGTTTGGTACACAAAGCCCACAACACTGCAAGAAAGGAATAGAGAGAGAGACGCAGAACGCGCTGCATCGCTCACGGACACCGGCCGGGACAGCCGGGCAAAGAGAAGCGAGGCGAGAAGCAAAAGGAGCTGTATGCCATTTGCCTGAGATGGAACAGGGCTTCCTGCCTGGGGGTTGGACTAGACCACCTCTGAGGTCCCTTCCAATTCTGCTATTCTGAGAAGCTTTGCATTCTCCCTGCTGGTCCTCTGGCCAGCTGCAGCCCGTTCCCTGTGCTCCATCCGTGGGTCTTGAGTAAACATTCGTACGCAACCTCCTGTGTCTCCTTTGTGTTGTGCACCTGCACACCAAATCTGGGTGTGGGGTTTTTTTTTTAGGGACACCTGTCACCTGCCCCGGTTCAAAAGTACCGAAGGAGGAAACAGACCGAATGGGGGAAGGCGGCAGGTAAATCCCAAGCTTTTGGCAGTGATAAGAGGAGGAAAAGAGATGTTATTTTTTTTAATCCTTCTTCGGGTCTCAGGAAAATCATTTCCGAGCCGACCGATCGGAACGGAGCTGGAAGAGGACCCTGGAGGTCATCTAGTCCAACCCCCTGCTCGAGCAGGAGACCGTACTTATACCCTTTCAGACAAGTGGCTGTCCAGTCACTTCTTGAAAGCCTCCAGGGATGGGACACCCGTAACGGAACAGCAGAGTCGGAAGGGACCTTGGAGGTCACCTAGTCCAACCCCCTGCACGAGCAGGAGATCCTCTTATCGTTCTGGATCGATGGCCGTCCAATCTCTTCTTTAAAAACCTCCAGCGATGGGAGTAGCCACAACCTTCGGAGGGAAATTTCCTCCAGGTTGCAGGGTGGAATTCTTCCCTCTCTTACCCGGTGGATTAAAAACGGCAAGGAGGTTGAGTTGGGGGCACCCCTTCCAATCTTCAAAGGGATATAATTAAGATTATTTGAAGGACACGTGGAGAGGGGGGGAGGATTTCCAGCCCTGAAGCAGGTTTGCATTTATGCTTTTTTTCCCTTCCTTCTGAAGTTGAAAATGTGGAAATACCCCCCAAACCGGCTCTTCCTCATTCCCCATGTGGCTTTCACCAGCGGCAAACCCCCCCCCCCGTCGCTTCACCCCTATTGAGCAGAGAGTCCTTCCCCCCCCCAACAACTACACTTGTCCATCCACCCCACCAGCAGGATGCTCCAATGGAGCCCGGAATGGAGGCTTGCCAAGTGAGAAATTTGTTGAGTTTTGTCCCATTTTAAGACCTTCCTCACCACAGTCATTCAGCGAATCGCTGCCGTTGTTAAGTAAGTCCACCCGGTTGTTAAGTGAATCGGGTTTCCCCCATGGACTTTGCTTGCCGGAATGTCGCAAAAGGGGATCGCAGGATCCCGGGCACATGGCAACCGTCAGTTTGCGAGTCAGTTTGCCGAGTGTCTGAATTTTGATCACGTGATCCTGGGGATGCTGCCACAGTCGTAAGGGTGAAAAACGGTCGCGAGTCGATTTTTTCCAGCGCCGCTGAAACTTCGAACGGCCACTAAACTATTGTAATTCGAGGACTGCCTGTACTCAATTTACAACCGTCATGGAGCCGGCCATGACGGTTGTAAAGCGGATCAGTCATGTGACTTTACTAGCTTTCTTGTTAAGGGAGTGCAAAGTCACTAAGTGAACCAATATAGGCCCTCCTCCACTTACGACCGTGATGGAGCTGGCTGCGACAGTCATAAAGCGGAACAGTCATGTGACCTTACCACCTTTTTTTGAGGGCCGTTAAGTGAACGCAGAGGTCGCTAAGCAAACCAATACAGGTAGTCCTCGACTTATGACCGTAACGGAACCTGCTGTGATGGTCAAAAAGTGGACCAGTCGTGTGACCTTATAAACTTTTTTGAGGGTCGTTAAGTGAACGCAGAGGTCACTAAACGAACCGATACAGGCAGTCCTCGACTTACGACTGTGAAGGAGCTGGCTGCGACAGTCATAAAATGGATCAGTCATGGGACCTGACCACCTTTTTTTTTTTGCGGCAGTCGTTAAGTGAATGCAGAGGCCGCTAAGCGAACCAACACAGGCAGTCCTCGATTTACGACCTTAAGGGAGCCTGCTCTGAATTTTGATCACGTGAGCAACGGGCGTAAGTGTAGAGAAACGGTCCGAGGTCGCTTTTCCCAGTGACGTCGTAACTCTCAAGCGGTCGCTAAATGAACGTAAGTAGAGGACTCCCTGTATTTGACCGCCTCGGCCAAAAGGACGGGAAAAATAAACGGAAGGAGCAAAGCAAGAACAAAATATAGGCGGAACGGGCCAATGAATGCAGGACGTTTTCTGTGTGTGCGTGTGTGTAGAATAAAATAAATCCAGAGCTTAAAAAGGGGTGGCCTTCTAAAACAACCCCGTTCCGAAGCCCCCCCAAATCTGGAATCACCAAAACCATCTCCAGCGACCTTCGTTGCGGGAGGATTAAGCCAAAACACCTGGCCGTCTGACCCGACAGCCTTTGGGGGCTGCTGGGCTGGGAGAAGAGGGGTGGGCCACAGGGTGGAGGAAGGCCGATTGAATCTCCCTCCCCCCTCCCCAGGGCTGAGCTGGCTGACCTCAGGAGGGACCGGACAGAAGCTCCAGAGACCCGGGGATCGGTCCTCGGATTGTCCCCGCGCCTGATCTGACCTCCTGATTAGCCTTAATCTACTGGCAGACGTCAATGTCAACCTTGGGATTGTAGGTCTTTTTGCGGGATTAAAGGCACAATCCCTTGGCTCTCCCCTTGTGCAAAGGCACCGTGGTTTGGGAGGAGGACACGCACGGCTCAATAGTAGTAACTGGGAGAGGGACCTTGGAGACCTAGTGGACAATCGCTTAAATAGGAGCCAGCCGTGTGCGGCAGCAGCCAAAAAGGCCAACATAGTGCTGGGCTGCATTAACAGAGGGAGAGAATCAAGATCACCTGAAGTGTTAATACCACTTTACAAGGCCTTGGTGAGGCCACACCTGGAATACTTGCGTCCAATTTTGGTCACCACGATGTAAAAAAAGATGTTGAGACTCTGGAAAGAGTGCAGAGAAGAGCAAGAAAGATGATCAGGGGACTGGAGGCTAAAACATACAAGGAACGGTTGCTGGAATTGGGTAGGTCTAGTTTAACGAAGAGAAGGATGAGGGGGGGGGGACAGGATAGCAGCCCTCCAGTATCTCAGGGGCTGCCCCAAAGAAGAGGCAGTCAAGCTGTTCTCCAAAGTGCCTCAAGGCAGGAGAAGAAGCAACGGACGGAGATTAATGAAGGAGAAAAGCAACTTGTAACTAAGGAGAAAGTTCCTGACAGGGAGAAAAATTAAACCGGGGAACAACTTGCCTCCAGAAGTTGTGGGTGTTCCATCACTGGAGGTTTTCAAGAACAGACTGGACAGCCACTTGTCTGAAATGGTACAGGGTTAGGGTTAGGGTTAGGGTTAGATAGATAACAGAGTTGGACTACAAGACCTCCAAGGCCCCTTCCAACTCTGTTATCTATCTATCTATCTATCTATCTATCTATCTATCTATCTATCTATCTATCTATCTATCTATCTATCTATCTATCTATCTATCTATCTAGCTATCTAGCTATCTAGCTATCTAGCTATCTAGCTATCTATCTCTATCTCTGTCTGTCTGTCTATCTTTATCTATCTATCTATCTATCTAGCTATCTATCTATCTATCTATCTATCTATCTATCACCTAATTTCTTTCTTTCTATCTATCTATCTATCTATCTATCTATCTATCTATCTATCTATCTATCTATCTATCTATCTATCTATCTATCTATCTATCATCTATCTATCTATCTATCTATCTATCTATCTATCTATCTATTCAGAATAGAGCTGGAAGGGACCCCCCACACAACCTCACAACTTTGTGGAACACCACAATCTTAAGCCCAGCCAGCCAGGGCTACCTTACGGTCTCTTGACCTTCCGGCAAGATCAGTGGCTGAGACGGTGTGTGCTTGCATGTGTGTGTCTGTGTGCGCATTTGTGTCAATGCAAAGCTTCCTCCTGCAAGCTTTCTGCGCAGCTGGGCAGGGATTACCACGGTCGTATTATCTGCTTCCAGCAGCAAAGCCTGGCTGTCCCTGTTTGAGAAGGTCACTGGGACACAGGGGGCTTGTGGGAGAAGATGGGGACCAGCTTTTGGGCACCCCACACTAGAAAGAGGGAAAGAGGCATGGTTACCTAGCCCCTCCCCCCAACAATCCAAAGCCAGAAGGAGGGCTGGCAAACTCCAGCAGCCTGCACTCTCCAGCTGAGTTGGGCCAAATGGGAATTACGGGCAACGGGAAGCTTTGGATTCTGTGGGAAAACAAAATCACACCAGCAGTGTTAGAAGGGAGTGGGGTTTGCAGGGGGGAGGAGGAGGAGGAGGAGGACTATGGAGTCCTTGGTACTCTCTGGGCTTGGTTGTTTTCTTGCAGACATTTCATTACCCAACTAGGTAACATAATCAGTGTATAAGGGAGTGAGGGAGGAGGAGGAGGAGGAGGAGGAGGACTATGGGGTCCTTGGTGCTCTCTGAACTTGGTGGTTTTCTTGCAGACATTTCATTACCCAACTAGGTAACATAATCAGTGCATAAGGGAGTGAGGGAGGAGGAAGAGGAGGAGGATGACTGTGTGGTCCTTGGTGCTCTTTGAGCTTGGTTGTTTTCTTGCAGACGTTTCATTACCCAACTAGGTAACATAATCAGTGTATAAGGGAGTGAGGGAGGAGGAGGAGGAGGAGGAGGAGGAGGAGCAGGAGGACTATGGGGTCCTTGGTGCTCTCTGAACTTGGTGGTTTTCTTGCAGACGTTTCATGACCCAACTAGGTAACACCATCAGTGTCAGAAAGGAGTGGGTTTTGTTCTCTGTTTCTACACAAGTGGCCTGCCCTGTCAGTGTGCATGAGAGGCTTCTTGGTGGTTCCTCGACTAGGTTGTTGTTTACTGTGTGATTGTTTATCTCAGTGGGCACTTCCTTGCTCAGGGTATGGTTTAAAGCTTAGTTTTTGGTCTAGTGTTAACCTCTGCTTCTCTGGGCCTTGAGGGCTGGCGAGAGGGTGCTGTGGTCTTTTGGTGTCCTTCCTTTCTGGTTTTCTGTTAGTCTCCTTGGAGTGACATGTCCATGTTTTTATTGACTGACTGATTTGTATCCCGCCTTCATTATTTTTATAAATAACTCAAGGCAGTGAACATTCCTAATGCGGCTTCCTCCTCCTGTGTTCCCCACAACGACAACCCTGTGAAGTGGGCTGGGTTGAGAGTGACTGACTGGCCACCCAGCCAGCTTTCATGCCTAAGGCAGGACTAGAACTCACCATCTCCTGGTGATTGGCCCAAAGCCACCTAGCCAGTTTTCCAGGCTAAGGCAGGACTAGAACTCATTTCCTGGTAATTGGTCAAAAGTCACCCAGCCAGCTTTCATGGCTAAGGCGGACTAGAACTCACCATCTCCTGGTGATTGGCCCAAAGCCACCTAGCCAGTTTTCCAGGCTAAGGCAGGACTAGAACTCATTTCCTGGTAATTGGTCAAAAGTCACCCAGCCAGCTTTCATGGCTAAGGCGGGACTAGAACTCACCATCTCCTGGTGATTGGCCCAAAGCCACCTAGCCAGTTTTCCAGGCTAAGACAGGACTAGAACTCATTTCCTGGTGATTGGTCAAAAGTCACTCAACCAGGTTTCATGGCTAAGGCAGGACTAGAACTCACTGTCTCCTGGTGATTGGTCAAAAGTCACCCAGCCAGCTTTCAAGGCTAAGGCAGGACTAGAACTCACCATTTCCCGGTGATTAGTCAAAAGTCACTCAACCAGGTTTCATGGCTAAGACAGGACTAGAACTCACCATTTCCCGGTGATTGGTCAAAAATCACCCAGCCAGCTTTCATGGCTAAGACAGGACTAGAACTCACTAGAACTCTCCCGCTTTCTAGCCTGGTACCTTCACCACTAGACCCAACTGCCCCTCTGATGTTGTTAATCCCTATTGGCTTGTTGACGGCGGATCTGTCTGAGTGCCAGGATTTAGCATTTATTGGATCCGGCACAAATCCAGGCGATGCCAGGGCTACCCGGCTCCTCGCGAGAAGCTGTGCCGCAATGGCAGCTGGCACAACGCCCTGCCTGAGCTTACAGGACGATCCTCTACGATGCCAAAATTTGCCCCAAGGTCCCCCTGGACAGCCTGTCCTTGCTGCCCAGCGCCAGCCATTGGGCAGGCCTGCCTCCTCCATCCCAGAGGGCCTTGGGGAATCGGTGCAGTGCTGCCTTCCTAGCAGGAATGGATGGGCTGCCTTCCTAGCAGGAATTAATCTTCAAGAGCAATTTAG
The DNA here is from genome assembly GCA_023970755.1 of Azemiops feae. Lineage (NCBI taxonomy): Eukaryota > Metazoa > Chordata > Lepidosauria > Squamata > Viperidae > Azemiops > Azemiops feae. Next base: position 68,296 of record JALGBA010004120.1, on the reverse strand, counting down.
GACAATGAGCAAGTCACATAATGTGGGAGGTGAAGAGAGAGGGCAGAGGCGTGGGGGGCGTTGGGGGGGTTCAAAATGTGGATTTTAACTCTGGGTTTTTAAAGTTGCAGGCCAGTCAATCGGGTGGCCATATACAGACAGTCCTCGACTTACAACAGTTCGTTTACTGCAGAGGTCCCCAACCTTTTGGGCACCAGGGACCAGTTCCGTGGAGTGAGGTTTTTCCACGGATCAGAGGGCGCGTGGTTTTGTGTGCTCTGCATCCCGCGGATGGGGCTTTGCTTGTTTGTGCGGCCCGGTTGCTGGCATGCCACGGCCCGGTACCGGTCCACGGCCCGGGGGTTGGGGACCCCTGATTTAGTGACCGTTCCAGGTTACGACGGTAAGGGGAAAAAAAGTGACTTATGCCCATTTTTCACACTTAGACGACCGTCGCAGCATCCCCCAGAATCACGGGATCCAAATTCAGACGCTTCATATTTACGACGGTCGCCGCATCACGGGGTGTGTGTGTGTATGTCACGTGATCCCCTTTTGTGACCTTCTGACAAGCCAAGTCCACGGGGAAGCCGGATTCACTTAACCACCGTGTTACTAACTTAAAGAGCTACAGGGATCGACTTGACGAGAAAGGTCGTAAAACGGGGCAAAACTCAACTTAGCAAATCTCCCGCTTAACGACAGAAAATTTGGGGCTCAATTGTGGCCGTAAGTCGAGGACTGCCTGTACATTTGCTTAATAAACAAATCCTAATTCAAGTAAATAAATGTGGGCAGCAGCTGTGCAAAAGCTGCTAACCTGGCAGGGTTGATCCCTTCTCTCCCCCCCCCCCAGGGCAGAAAAAAAAATCTTTCCGGGCAGCCGTTGCAGATGTGCTTAGAAAGGAGAAGGGAGGGTCACGTGAGCGTGCCAGCGAGCTTGAATTTCACCAGAGCGTTCAGGAAATCTACTTCCCCCTCTGTTTCTGCCACTAATGGCTGGGTTGGCAGCTGTGCTGAAATTGTGTGTGTGTCTGTGTGTGTGTGGGGGGGGTGTTAGGCCGGAGAGTGAAGGCAGGGGACTGCTGAGCATGGCAGCTGCCATTGAAAAGCAACCGAGTCTTTATGACCCTTGTGGAGTATTTCATCTGGGCTGTGCTGAATGAAGCCTTTTCTGTGAGAAAATTAAGAATTATGTGGAGCAACAGTTTATAAAAAAAAAAACTAGAAATAGAAAAAGAGGGAAGCGAGGAAGCGAGGGAAGGAAGGAGGAAAAGGAGGGAGGGAGGAAGGAAGGAAGGAAGGAAGGAAGGGAGGGAAGGAGGGAGGAAGGAAGGAGAAGGAGGGAGAGAGGGAGGAGAGGAGGGAAAGAGAGGGGAAGGAGGGGGAAGACGGAAGGAAGGATGAGGAAGGAAGGAAGGAGGGAGGAAGGACGAGAGAGGGGAGAGGGAAGGTAAGGAAGGGATGGAAGGAGGAAGGAAGGAAGGACAGGAAGGAGAGGGAGGGAGGGAGGACGGGAGGGAAGGAAGGATAGGGAGGGAGGGAGGGAGGGAGGAAGGAAGGAAGGAAGGAAGGAAGGAAGGAAGGAAGGAAGGAAGGAAGGAAGGAAGGAAGGAAGGAAGGAAGGAAGGGAGGGATGGGCACATCTCGGTATGCCCATGTGTTGTCCCTGTTTCCTAAGTCACCACGATGACTACCACAATGCACTCTTCCTGGAGCTGGCCTTGAAGACCGGTCCAGAAGGCAGCGGTGTAAGCAGAGATGGGCCTGCCACCAGATGTCCCTGTCAGCTACCACAGTGACTACCACAATGCACCCCACGTGGGGCTGGTCTTGAAGACCGTTCAGGAGCTTCACCTGGTCCAGAGACGTTTCTTGCGTCTTCGCAATCGGTTAGGACCACTTTGGGTGTTTCAGGGAAGCTCGGAGGAGTGGATGCTTTGGAGATGTTTACACAGGCTGCTCCCTGATTTGGCTAGCTCTAAAGACCACAGGGGAAAATGGGGGGGGGAGGAGGGGGGGTTTCTCCCAGAGGGCAAGGATACTCACTGAGAATGTGGCCACTATTCCTCTTTTACCGTGCCCCCTGGGACCGACACGCGCGCAGAACGACCTGCTGCTCGGAAAAATATCCCTGTCCTCAGTGTAGCCTGGGATTGGGCTAGAACAGGGGTCGGCAACCTGGGCTGTTTTATGACTCGTGGACTTCAACTCCCAGAATTCCTCAGCCAGCATGGGGGAACTATGGCCCCCTCATGACTGGTGGACTTCAACTCCCAGAATTCCTCAGCCAGCATGGGGGAACTATGGCCCCCTCATGACTCGTGGACTTCAACTCCCAGAATTCCGAGACAGCATGGCGGGAAAATTTATGCCCACCTTCGTGACTCGTCGGACCTTCACAAAACTCCCAGAATTTCCTGAGCCAGCATGGGGGGGGGAAACTATGGCCCCATCATGGACTGGTGGATCTTCCTTCAACTCCCAGAGTTCCTCAGACAGCATGGGCGGGAAAACTATGGCCCCCTCATGACCTCGTGGACTTCAACTCCCAGAATTCCTCAGCCAGCATGGGGGAACTAGGCACCCCCTCATGACCCGTGGACTTCAACTCCAGAATTCCCAGCAGCAGGGGGAACTACGGCCCCCCCTCAGATCTCGTGAGTTCAACTCCCAGAATTCCTCAGCCAGCATGGGGGAAGTGGAACTAGTGCCCATCATGACCGTGGACACTTCAAACTCCCAGAATTCCTCAGCACAGCCACGGGGGAAACTATTGGCCCCCTCATGATCGTGGACTCCAACCTCCCAGAATTCCTCAGCCAGCATGGGGGAATTATGGCCCCCTCATGACTCGTGGACTTCAACTCCCAGAATTCCTCAGCCAGCGTGGGGGAACTATGGCCCCCTCATGACTCGTGGACTTCAACTCCCAGAATTCCTCAGCCAGCATGGGGGAACTATGGCTCCCTTGATGACTTGTGGACTTCAACTCCCAGAATTCCTGAGCCAGCCTGGCTCAGCTTGGAAACCTCTCCCTTTCCCCTCAGCGTGGCTGGCTCAGGAATTCTGGGAGTTGAAGTCCACCAGTCATAAAAGAGCCAAGGTTGCCTAGCCCTGGGCTAGAATGATGTTTGCACTGAAGGTTTTAAATCTTTTCAACTTTAAATGAATAATGTTGCCCTTTCTAGTTCCTGCGTTTCTCCATAAGCTGCGCTGATTCCCAGTTGGCTTCCAGGTGTGAGGAAGGGGGCTGGCTGTTACCTGTAACAAGGCCACGGAGGACCTGGAGACTTGGGGGACCCCTGTTCCCCCTG
>JALGBA010004120.1:0-60000 GCA_023970755.1 Azemiops feae | reverse complement strand
AGAGAGAGAGAGAGAAAGAAAGGTAAGAAAGGAGGTAAGGAAAGGAGAGAGAGAGAAAGAGGTAAGGAAAGAGAGAGGAAAGGAGGAAAAGAGAGAAAGAGAAAGAAAGAAAGAAAGAGATAAGGAAGGAGGGAGGAAAGGAGAGAGACAGAGAAAGAAAGAAAGGAAGAAAGAGGTAAGGAAAGAGAGGGAGGAAAGGAGGAAAAGAGAGAAAGAGAAAGAAAGGAAGGAAGGAAGGAGGGAAGGAAGGAAAGGAGTGAGAGAGAAAGAAAGAAAGAGCTAAGGAAAGAGAGGGAGGAAAGGAGGAAAAGAGAGAAAGAGAAAGGAAGGAAGGAAGGAAGGAAGAGATAAGGAAGGAGAGAGGAAGGAAAGGAGACAGTGAGAAAGAAAGAAAGAAAGAAAGAAAGAAAGAGGTAAGGAAAGAGAGGGAGGAAAGGAGGAAAAGAGAGAAAGGGAAAGAAAGAAAGAAAGAAAGGAAGGAAGGAAGGAAGGAAGGAAGAAATAAAAAGAAAGGGAAGGAAGGAGGGAGGGAAGGAAGGAAAGGAGTGAGAGAGAGAAAGAAAGAAAGAGGTAAGGAAAGAGAGGGAGGAAAGGAGGAGAAGAGAGAAAGAAAGAAAGGAAGGGAGGAAGGAAGAGATAAGGAAGGAGGGAGGAAGGAAAGGACAGTGAGAAAGAAAGAAAGAAAGAAAAAGAAAGGGAAGGAAGGAAGGAAGGAGGGAGGGAAGGAAGGAAGGAAAGGAGTGAGAGAGAGAAAGAAAGAAAGGTAAGGAAAGAGGGAGGAAAGGAGAAGAGAGAAAGAGAAAGAAAGAAAGGAAGGAAGGAAGAGATAAGGAAGGGAAAGGAAGAAAGGAGACAGTGAGAAAGAAAGAAAGAAAGAAAGAAAGAAAGAAAGAAAGAAAGAAAGAAAGAAAGAAAGAAAGAAAGAAAAAGAAAGGAAGAGGCAAGGAAGGAGAGAGAGAAAGAGAGGAAAGAAAGAGAAACCACCCACCCACCTGCCAGGGGTTTATGAGATCTGGTAAAGGGTTCAAATCGGTACCCAGGACCCCTCAGTCGGCCCCCTTGCCCCCCCTTCCCCCCTCCCTACCTGTTGAGCGCCATCGTGACCGTTGCACCCTGCTGCATCTCCTGCGACGCGGCGACGGCGGCTTCGGCCAGGGAGGCCACTGCCTGCGTGGCTTCGGAGGCCTGGGTGGTCTGGATGGTCATCTCGCCCCCCTGCAGCGTGGCCCAGTTCTGCTCCACCTGGTGGGAGGGAGAAGGCCAGAGAGACCCGTTGTAGGACCGGCTCTGCCTCACACGTACGTCCGGCCGCTTAGCAAGCGCCCAGAAGGGACGACGGATCCCCAAAACAGTCCTCGACTTACGACAGCTTGTTTAGTGCCCGTTCAAAGTCACAACGGCACTGGAGAAAGCGACTTATTATGACCGATTTTCACACTTACGACCGTTGGCAGCATCCCTGCGTTCACGGGATCAAAACTCAGCTTCCTGACAACTGACTTGCATTTATGACGGTCGCAATGTCCCCTTTTGCGACCTTCTGACAAGCAAAGTCCACGGGGAAGCCGGATTCACTTAACAACTGGGCGACTAACTTAACAGATGCAGCGATTCGCTTAACAACCGTGGCAGGGAAGGTCGTAAAATGGGGGCCAAGGTCACTTAACAACAAGCTTAGCCAGGGAAATTTTGGGCTCTATTGCGGTCGTAAGTGGAGGACTACCCATACTTCCTGTGTTTGACAAAGGCAGCCCGCAGCAAACTCCTGGTCTGCTCAACGACCGTGGCGCTCATTTAACGACCACGACAGCTGCTTTACTATCGCTGCATTCACTTAACGACCGCTGCGTAAAAACTCCTGAAAGCGGAGGGTCACCTGGGTGACCATGATAGGCAGGCTCCTTGATGGTCGTAAAGTCGAGGACTACCTATATTACCTGGCCAAGAAGGGGGATAAAGCACCTGCCAAAAAAAACCTAATCGAGATGGAAAATGCCCAGCTTTGCTCAGACAATGCAGGCTTGTCTTCCAGAGCGAATTTACACAAAAATACCGTCCATTTTTAGCTGGTTTTTCAGATGGAAATCCGGCTTCTTGGGGAAACAAAGCTGTTTCTATTGCTCTGTGAATCCTACACCGTTGTGGAGGGGGGGGGAAGTGAGGTTGACACAAAGGCCTGGAGTCCAATTAGCTCCCTCTAAAGCGGGAGTAAGGGGGGGGGTGACGTTTCTCCCCCAATTTGCGGACTGATCTAACAAAATGAAATTCAAGGGTGGGAAAAGTCAGGTTCTACATTTAGGCAAGGAAAACCAAAGGCACAGGTATGGGATAGGTGGCCAGAGAGCAGAAATTAGGGGTGCTTCTGGGGGAACCCCTTACCTCTCCATCGGTGACCGCAGAGTAGTTGACCTGTGCGACTGTGACAGTGGTGGGCAATTCGGAGGCGTCTGCCAAGGTGGCCACCGTGGCCCCGGTGCCAACCTGCAATGATATGCCAAAAAGTCACCAGGATCCCAAGGTCTCAGCAAGCCTTGTGGCCCCCGTGTCTCCCCTTTCAGCCTAGGACACGGGTTGGCAACCCACGGCTCCGGAGCCGCATGTGGCTCTTTGAGCCTTCTCCTACGGCTCCCAGCCTCCTGGGAGCCTCATTGGCAGAGAGAGAGAGAGAGAGAGACAGAGACAGGCACTTGCACTTCCCTTCTCTCTCTCTCTCTCTTTGTGTAAAAAAGAGAGTGGCCTCACACTGTCCTCCGACAAGCTGACAAGCTTATTGGGCGGGGCTCCTGCCTTTGCTGTGTCTCAGCAGGAAGCAGGAAGCAGCAGCTCTCTCTCTCTCTCTCTCTCACACACACACACACTCTTTTACTTACTTAGTGGGGGAAGAGGACTGGTAGACCAAGGGCAGGAGAGAGCCAGCCCAATAAGAATGTGTGTCAGCTTGTCGGAGAACAGCGTGAAGCCAGTTGAGCAGAAGATCGGAGAGAGGGAGAGAGGGGGAGAGAGAGAGGGAGGGAGAGAGAGAGGGAGGGAGGGAGGGAGAACTCATGCATAGCAGCCTCTATTTTTTTAAAAACTCTTCAATCAAGGCCCCCTCACCTGCGTGCGCGCATGCGCACAAGTTTTGCGGCTCTCAGTGTTTTCTTTTCTGTGGGAAACGGGTCCAAGTGGCTCTTAAGAGTGTTTAAGGTTGCCGACCCCTGGCCTAGGATCCCACAGTCACAAAGCCAGGGGCGAGGTCCACGAGCAGAGAGGTGAACATATCGGTGGGGAAGTGTGACGACACTGCGCCAAGGAGCTCATGTGCCCCCTGGCACCCTCCGACAAAAGACATCCCACACCCCAGGATGAACCCGGGCACAGGATGCCGTGCGCATCTGGACATCCGCCAGTCATAAGCGATCCAAATTACGAACCATCCTTGTAATGGAGGGGTAGATAACCCTTTATTGTGGTTTTTTGTTTTGCTGTGGGCACAACGGCCCACACCAAAAATGAAATTTAGTTGCCTGCTCTCAAAGTGAACACTTAGCCGGGCCTTTTGGCCTGCTCTGCTCTGTAGTGGGAGATGATTTTAAGTCAATATAATTTATATCTAATTTAAAGAAACGTTGGGAGGAGAGAGGAATGGACTCTAATTAATGTCACCTGCCGTTTAGCAAAAAGACAGATAAAGCCAAGACTTAAGTTGCTGTTTAGCTGCTGAGGGGAAGGAAGGAAGGAAGGAAGGAAGGAAGGAAGGAAGGAAGGAAGGAAGGAAGGAAGGAAGGAAGGAAGGAAGGAAGGAAAATGATGAGAGGAGGAAGAGAGGAAGGGAAAAGGGATGAGGGAAGGAAGGAAGGAGGAAAAATGATGAGAGGAGGAAGAGAGGAAGGGAAAAGGAATGAGGGAAGGAAGGAAGGAAGGAAGGAAGGAGGGAAAATGATGAGAGGAGGAAGAGAGGAAGGGAAAAGGGATGAAGGAAGGAAGGAAAGAAGGGTGGGAGGGAAAAGAGAGAAGGAAGAATGGAGGGAGGGAGGGAGGAAGAAGGAAAAATGAGAGAAGGGACAAAGGAAAAGGAGATGAGGGTAGAAAGGAAGGGAGGAAGGGAAGGAAAAAAGAGAAAGAATGGAAGGAAGGAGGAGGAAGAAAGAAAGGGAGGGAGGGAAGGAAGGAGCAAAGAGGGGAGGGGACGGAGGGAGGGAAGGACAGGAAAGAGACGAGGGAGGGAAGGACAGGAAATTGGAGTACGCCCAATCTTCCCTCTTTCCGTGAAGGAAGCATCATATACTTTTTACTCCCATCATCATAGAATCCTATAAAAATGCTTTTTTAAAAAAATCCCAGGTATGCATACGCAGCTTTGAAGGGAAAAGATCCTTTGGGTGGGTCCTCCAGGAGATCTGGAAGGTGCCCATTCCCCCAGATCTAATTGCTGAAGCCTCAGGGGCCAATAACGCGTGGACCCCAAACCTACTTTTGCTCAGCACGGAGGACCTAAAACCCCACCCCACGAGGACGATCCCAACGCCGGGCCGAGGAGGGGCCACGAGACGAACCGCGGCGAGCCCCACCTGGATGAGCGACACGGTGCCATCCGGATTGCTGAAGGTCTGGACCATGGTTTGGGAGGGGACCAGGTGGGCTATGCTGTGGGTGGCGGTCACCGACTGGGTCTGCTGATCCTCGAAAGCGTAAAGCAGGTCCTCGCGCCCGTGCTGCTTGTAGCAGTTTTTCACGATCGTCCGCAGCGCCTGGGTCCAAGACACCTGAGGCCGGGCGAGAAGGACAGAGGAGGGAAAAAAATCAGGGGGGCTAAAGGGAGGCAGGTCACCGCTCGATCCAGCCCACCAGCAGCAAAGCCCGCTTGGGGGGGGTCACGTCACCCAGAGAACATTTAGACCACCCAGTCAATTTTACCCAGGGCGGATGGGTTGAGAGGCCCAACCTTGAAATGAGGAGGAATTTCCTGGCGGTGAGAATAATCAATCAAGGGAACGTGTGTGGGTGCTCCACCCCTGGAGGGTTTCGAGAAAAGATGGGACAGCCATTTGTCCTGGATGGGGCTAAGATCTCGTGTCTTGGGCAAGGGGCTGGGCCAGAAGACCCCCCAGGTCCCTTCCAGCCCTAAGATTCTATGGTTCAGATTTACTGGAGGAAAAACAGGATATTATTCCCATTTCCTGCACCTTCCAATATCTAAGGGGTTGTCACAAAGAAGCACCAGAAGGCAAGACAAGAAGCAACGGGTGGAAACTCATCAAGGAGAAAAGCAACCTGGAATTAAGGAGAAGCTTCCTGACAGTGAGGACCATTAACCAGTGGAACAGCTTGCCACCGGACTTTGTGGGTGCTCCAACACTGGAGGTTTTCAAGAAAAGCTTGAACCACCGTTTGTCTGGAATGGTAAAAGGGTTTCCTGCCTGGTTGGACTAGAGGACCTCAAGATCCCTTCCAACTCTTTGTTATTCTGTTAGCATTCGTGGCTTGAAAGAGCCTATCTGGAGTTGTGCTTAAGGGACAAGGAAGCTGGACAATCTGATTCTTCAGGATGCGATGCAAGTTCTAGCAGACCAGAAGTTTTTGAGTTTGGTTATTGGCTTGTAGACGTTTCATGACCCAACTCGGTAACATCATCGGTGCCAGAAAGGAATGGGGCTTTTGCACCATGTTTATATACAAACAGCCTGCCCTGTCAAGTGTTGGTTGGGGTGTTCTTGCTGATTCCTTGATTAGGCTGTTGTTTCCTGTTTGATGGTTTGTCAGAGTTGGTAATGCCTTGATTGGGGCATTGTTTATTGACTGATCGTTGGTCTAGCATTAATCGTAGTGTTAAGAGCTGCTTATCTGGGTGTTCGTTGCTGGCAAGGAAAACCTTTTGGCCGTTCAGCTTTTCAATGGTCACTTCTGAACGGTGTGTAAACGTTGCTTATCTCTATGTGCCTGTTGATGGCTGATTAAGTGCCGGGCTTGCAGAAATTCTGGAGTATTTTTAGAGTTTGCTTGGGTCTAGGACAGTGATGGCGAACCTTTTAGAGACCGAGTGCCCAAAAACCACCCCTGTCCCCACTGCGCCATGCCCGCTGGACCACCCACCACCTCCACGGCCCGCCACAGATCACATTCTTTCACTCCCTCCCCCCCCCATACTATCTAATAGTGGCTCTTAAAGTAATACACAGGTTAAATAGTGAATGTCTGCATCCATATATATTGTCAAGCATAACATTCGATGTTAGCAGCCTTGACACCAGGCAGCCCAGCAGCGCCATGGTGGCCATGCCCTCCGCCCATGCCCTGCAGCATCATCTGCGCGCGATGGGGTGCAAGGGCGGAGTCTTGCCCCCGCTGCCCGGCTACCATGTCCTTGGCTGCGCAGCATTGCGTGGGCCGTGCCCGGGGGCGACTCTCCTCCGGAGGGCTGCTGGTGAGGAGGGGGCCATGGGAGGAGGCGGGGCTGGGGCAACGGTGCGTGTGCCCACAGAGAGGGCTCCGAGTGCCGCCTCTGGCACGCGTGCCATAGGTTCGCCACCACTGGTCTAGGATGCTCACAGTTACCCAGTTGAAACAACGGTGTGTGTGGGGGTGTCTCTCCACACGTGGGGTAAAATGAAGGAGTTTTCATCATGTCTCCTGAGTGACTTTTGTTCTTACCTGGACTGCGCCATTCAACCGAGCCCCCGAATTTGCACACCTCCCCGTGTGCCAAAGCTAAGAAAAAGCCCGTTGCTAATAAGGAGGAGGAAGCCGGTCAAGACGTACCCTCTGCTTCTGCTCCTCGGTCCTGACATCACTGCGGACATTAGCCCACGGAATGTCTTCGGGCCACCAAATGGGTTTGCAGCTCTCCTTACCCCAGCCCGGCTTCCCGCGACCCGTTGAGTATTTCAGCATTTCAGGAATGAACGCCCTCAGCTGGGCCTGTGGCATTTAAAGGGGGAAAAAAAAGAAAATTAAATAATTAAAGATCTGGGTAGCAAAAGTCTGCACCGGCAGCGTGGCCCGTTACAGATCGTAGCGAGAGGCGAGAATATCAAGGTTTTATTCGTGAAATGTGTACGCTACTCGTCTCACTCTCCAAAGATCGTATTTATCTGTATTTATTTATCAAATTTATTTGCTGCCCCTCGCAACTACAAGGTGACTCTGAGAGGCTTCCCAAGTTAAAATAAATAAATTCTCATCTTCCTCATCGTCTCATGTACCTCCTCCTATTGGTATCTATGATTTATCACTTGATGTATATTATGATTAATGATTGTTAACTATAATCCATGATATATGACCTACCACTTTATTGTTTATATGTACACTGAGAGCTTATGCATCGGGGACAAATTCACACTTGGCCAATAAAAAAATATATTCTATTCTATTCTATTCATTCCTTATTCTATTCTATTCTATTCTATTCATTCCTTATTCTATTCTATTCTATTCTATTCTGTTCTGTTCCGTTCTATTCTATTCTATTTCTATTTATTCTTTTCTATTCTATTTCTATTTCTATTTCTATTTCTATTTCTATTCTATTCTATTCTATTCTATTCTATTCTATTCTATTCTATTCTATTCTATTCTATCCTTAATTCTATTCTATTCTATTCTATATTTTGTTCTATGTTCTGTTCTATTCTATTCTATTCTATTCTATTCTATTCTATTCTATTCATTCCTTATTCTATTCTATTCTGTTCTGTTCCGTTCCGTTCTATTCTATTCTATTTCTATTTATTCTTTTCTATTCTATTTCTATTTCTATTTCTATTTCTATTCTATTCTATTCTATTTATTCTATTCTATTCTATTCATTCCTTATTCTATTCTATTCTGTTCTGTTCCGTTCCGTTCCGTTCCATTCTATTCTATTCTATTTCTATTTATTCTTTTCTATTCTATTTCTATTTCTATTTCTATTTCTATTCTATTCTATTCTATGCCATTCCATTCCGTTCCGTTCCGTTCTTTTCTGTTCTAGTTTTATTCTATTCTATTGTACGGTACTCTACTCTATATTCTATTCACGTTTTAATATACAGTATTATATCCTATTTACATTGTATATTCATACACAATATAAATAGGATATAATACTGTATATAAATAGGATATAATACTGTATGTTAAAAGGTAAATATGAATCTACAATAAATGTACATTTAATGTACAGATGATATCAAGATGCAAGGATACTGCATCTTGGCCCATTACAGTGTATATCAATGCAAGATTTTCAGAGCTACTGGAAAAACATGAACACGGAACTAAGTGTACACTTCCTACTGCATTTGAGGATGGGGCGGGGGGGGGCATATCACAGCACCCTTTGGGACAAGGTAGGAAGAGTATTGATGCTTTTGAAGTTTGGGGTTGGAGAAGACTCTGGAGGATAGCAAACCAAAACAAACAAGTGATCATCCACCAGATCAATCCAGAGTCCTCCCTCAAGGTATGTTCCTCCAGCTGTTTACGCAGCTCTTCCATCCATCCATCCATATTTCCCATTCCACAGCTAATTACATTTTTTGTGAATTGCACTGGAAATTCTTGAAGGGAGAACGGAGCCTACAGAGGTCCCGCGTCAACTAAGAGATGGCGTATAAAATGCAGATTGTTATTCTTATTTTTTTTTTTTTTAACCCATGGGGAAATGCTGCAGTGTTTAGGGTGTATTTGTCTGCAGATTGCTAATTCTGGCCTTGGCAAGTTGCATCACCTTCCTCCTCCTTTTTCTCTTGGTAGGAAGGAAAGGGAGGGCTTTACTTCCCCAAGGCTTTCTGAAAAAATATGTGGAATATGTGAATCGGCCCCATTTCCTCTTCCCCCTATCATTCTCTCTGTCTCTCTTTTTCTCTTTCTTTCTTTCTGTCTCTCTTTTTCTCTCTCTCTTTCTTTCTTTCTCTATCTCTCTCGTCTCTTTTTTCTTTCTTTCTCTCTGTCTGTCTCTCTTTTTCTCTGTCTCTTTTTCTCTTTCTCTCTTTTTCTCTTTCTTTCTCTTTCTTTCTCTCTCTCTCTCTGTCTTTTTCTCTGTCTCTCTCTATTTTTCTCTCTCTGTGTCTGTCTCTCTTCTTTCTCTCTCTCTCTCTCTGTCTCTCTTTTTCTCTGTCTGTCTCTTTTTCTGTCTCTCTCTTTTTTCTCTCTTTCTTTCTCTTTCTGTCTGTTTTTTTTCAGGTTTCCCCAACCGTTCCATAAAGAGGTATACAATAGCTACGAAAACACACTATCACACTGCAGCAGCTCCTAGTGTCTCGCCACTAATATTGCAATAATTGCATTGCGGCGCATCAACTTCAGAAAGCATCTGGCAGAAGCTTATGTAAGCCAGTGGTCCCCAACCTTTGCCACTTGGCGGCCCGGGTGGGGGGAGGGGGGAAAGAGGGGAACCGGGCCGCTGCTCTTCCAAGTTGCAAATAAGCCACGGCTTGGTAGCTGGCCATGGTGGCCCGGGAACCCCTGATGTAAGCTGCTTCTTTTATTTTGAAATTGCTAAGCTGCCCAACTGTTTATGAGTTTGATATATTGTACATTTGGACAATATTGTATATTGGACATCAACTTCCAGAATTTTCCAGCCAGCCTGCTGAATCTACACATCTTAAAACAGGATAGAAGAGAATATTTGTCGCTCAGGGTTGAACTGAGGGGTCCCTGGTGCTCTCTGAGCTGGGTGGTTTTCTTGCAGACGTTTCATGACCCAACTAGGTAACATCATCAGTTCCAGAAGGGAGTGGGTTTTGTGGAGAGGAGGAGGAGGAGGAGGAGGAGGAGGAGGAGGAAAGGAGGACTGTGGGGTCCTTGGTGCTCTCTGAGCTGGGTGGTTTTCTTGCAGACATTTCATTACCCAACTAGGTAACATCATCAGTGCTAGAAGGAGCAATGTTTGTGGAGAGGAGGAGGGGGGGAAGGACTATGGGGTCCTTGGTGTTCTCTAGGCTTGGTGGGTTTCTTGCAGACATTTTAGGACCCAATTAGACAACGTCCTCAGTGCTAGAAAAAGTGGGGTTTGCGGAGAGGAGGAGGAAGAAGAGGACACCTAGGTAACAAACATCCATGCTAGAAGGGGTGGAGTTATATGAACAGGAAGAAAACCCCACTGCCTTCTAACACTGATGATGTTACCTGGTTGGGTCACGAAACATCTGCAGGAAAACCACCCAGCTCAGAGAGCACCAAGGACCCCAGAGTCCTTCTCCTCCTCCTCGCCCTCTCTAGCACTAATGATGATCCCTAGTTGGGTCATGAAACGTCTGCACGAAAACCACCCAGCTCAGAGAGCACCCAGGACCCCACATCTTAAAGTACCAAGATTGAGAAATGATGGTTCCCCAGAGAACCCGAGGCCTCCAGCCTGGGGCCATCTGCCCCAAAGAAGGCCCCTCTTCCTCTACGCCAGGGGTCTTCAAACGTGGCCCTTTGATGACTTCTGGGAGTTGAAGTCCACAAGTCATAAAAGGGCCAGGTTTGAAGACCCCTGGTATAGGGTCTCCTGCTTGAGCAGGGGGTTGGACTAGAAGACCTCCAAGGTCCCGTCCAACTCTGTTATTCGGTATTCAATGGAATGGTTTGACTTTAGAAGTGGTGGGGGCTCCATCACTGGGGTTTTTTAAGAAGAGACTGGACAGCTATTTGTCCGACATGGTATAGATCAGGGGGTCTTCAAACGTGGCCCTTTGATGACTTGTGGACTTCAACTCACGTGTGCCTGGCTGAGGAATTCTGGGAGTTGAAGTCCACAAGTCATAAAAGGGCCAAGTTTGAAGATCCCTGTCTTACATCACTGCTTTTCAAACTTGGCCACTTTAAGACTTGTGGACTTCAACTCCCAGAATTCCCCAGCCAGCATGTTTAAGGGAATTATGGAATTATCCTGGCTGAGGAATTCTGGGAGTTGAAGTCCACAAGTCACCAAAGGGCCAAGGTTGAAGACCCCCTGCTCTACACTACGGGCCCTCCTCCACTCACCCCAAAGGCCCGTGGGGTGTGATTTTTGCCTGCTTCTTAGGAACCCGTCTCCCTTTCAAGAGGGAAGCAGGCACAACAGACATGGAGCGATGCTTCTGCCCAGGTGAGGCTTCTGGGCTCCATCACCTCCACCTGGCTGCTTTGGAAGTTGTGTTTTTTTGTTGTTTTGCTCCCCAGATGGATTAATTAGAAACGGAGAGTTTTGCGCCACAGCGAACACTTGTCAAGGGCCCCGGGGAGGCAATCAAGCAGGGCCGTGCCCAGCAAGCCTGCTCAGGCACGAGACCTTTAATTAGGAACAGAACATGATCAGCCATGTTTCTTCCCAAAGACTAATCGGGGTTAAGACAAGCCTTAATTTCCCTGTTGCTCCAGAGGTTCAGCTTTCACAGCTTGTGAGGCCTCCCCGACAGGCGACGATAAGGCAGCCCCGAATTTCCCTCGCTAAGTAAGGCGGCTCTTCGGCGAGCGTTGCCCCGTTTTACGGCCTTCCTTGCCACCGTTGTTAAGTGGATCAGTTGTTCGGTTAAGTGAATCTGGCTGCGGGCGCTTGGCAGCTGACTCCTGTTTACGACGGTTGCAGCGATCCCCCTTTGTGACAGGCAACGTCAACGGGGGGGGGAGGAGAGAAAGCCAGGTTCGCTTAACGACGGAGTGACTGGCTTAACAACCGCAGCGATTGACTTAACCGCTGTGGCAAGGGGGGGCGGCGGCAAAAAACTCAGTGAACGAGTGTTTCACTTAGCCACGCGAGTTTTGCGGCCATACGCCGAGGACCGCCTGCGTTTCGGAAGACGGCTGTGCCTCTCTCCCCGGAGGGAGAAGAATTAAGTGCCTCTCCGAGGAGTCGTGAGAAGAGGCTGAGAGATGCTTTGCTGGAAAAAAATCAATCAGCTAGAGAGACTTGTGACGCTCCCTCCCTCTCTTAGCAACCTGGCCCAAGTTTCCAGCTCTCCGGCTTGGTTACCTGGGTCATCTTATCCACCGAGACCGGGATCCCGTCGATGGTGAGCGGGGGCAGCTCGGAGTTCACCTCCTGCGGCGCAGGTGCGTGCTCCAGCAGCGCTGACTCCAAGTCTTCCAGGATCATGCTTTTGTACTTGCGCACCTGTGGGGAAACCGCAGAGGGTCAAGTAAACAAGGCAGGAGAGAAGGAAATGCTAAGTAACCGAAACGGGTGGGGAAATGCCGCTGCGCTCCTCCGGGCGCTGCGCGGCGGAGCGAGCAAACAACGCCGCAGCTGCCCGAGAGGAAAAACAGCCGGTGGCCCCAGAGGAAGGGAGGCGCAGGCGAGCGAGATGATGAAAGGGAGAGTAACACACAGCGAGTCAAGCGGTGACAGGGGTGGCCAGAGAGGTTGGGAAGGGAGGGCAGGGACTCCGGGGAAGGGGAGTCTTGGCGAGGTTCTCAGCCAGAGTTTGGAGGCTTTCGAGTCACTCTTGGGAGGTTGAATTGAGGGGGCGGCATTTCTGTAGGTATGGACCAACGGAAGAGGATCTTTGGAGCTCCAGGTGGACCGGAGGGGTCCCCGGTGGTCTCTGAGCCAGGTGGTTTTCCTGCAGACGTTTCGTGACCCAAGTAGGGAACAGCGTCAGTGTTAGTAAGGAGTGGAAAGGAGGAGAAGGAAGGAAGGAAGGAAGGAAGGAAGGGAAGGAAGGAAAGGAAGGAAGGAAGGAAGGAGGAAGGAAGGAAGGAAAGGCTAAGGAAGGAAGGAAGGAGAAGACGAAGGAAGGAAGGAAGTAATGAAGGAAGGAAGGAAGGAAGGAAGGAAGGAAGGAAGGAAGGAAGAACTGTGGGGTCCTTGGTGCTCTCTGAGCTGGGTGGTTTTCTTGCACACGTTTCATGACCCAACTAGGGAACGTCATCAGGGCTACAAGTGAGGGTGGTTTGTGGAGATGAGTAAGAGGAGGAGGAGGAGGAGATGGAGACTATGGGGTCCTTGGTGCTCTCCGAGATTGGTGGTTTTCTTGCAGACATTTCATGACCCAACTAGGGAACGTCATCAGTACAAGTGAGAGTAGTTTGTGGAGGAGGAGGAGGAGGAAACGACTATGGGGTCCTTAGTGCTTTCTGAGCTGGGTGGTTTTTTTGCAGAGTTTCATGACCCAACTACAGAACGTCATCAGTGCTAGAAGGGAGGGTGGTTTGTGGAGAGGAGGAGGCAGCAAAGGACTCTGGGGTCCTTGGTGCTCTCTGAGCTTGGTGGTTTCCTTTCAGACATTTCATGACCCAACTAAGTAACATCATCAGTGACAGAAGCAGAGGGGGGTTGCAGAGCGGAGGAGGAGGACGGCGCCTGTGGTTTCTTGGTGTTCCCCCAGCTTGGCTGTCTTTTTGCAGACGTTTCATTACCCAGCTAGGCAACATGATCAATGCTAGAAGGGAGGGAGGGAGGCTTGCTCTCATTTTATATACAAGTGATTTGCCCTGTCCCTGTTGGTGGGAGTGTTCTTGGGTGTTTCTTAATTAGGCTGTTCCTTCCTGTCTGAATTGTCTCCAGTTCCTTAACTGGAGCATTTAAACTTCTCTTTTTTGAATGGTGTGTAGACGTTGTTTATATCTATGTGCCCGTTGATGGCCGATTTGTTGGAATGCCAGGCTTCCGGGCATTCTCTCGGTGTTTTGGGGCTTGACGTGGTCAAGGAGCCACCAAGAAGAAAACAACACGCCCACCAACACTGGCAAGCAAGCCACTTGTGTATAAACAGAGAGCAAACCCCCTCCCTTCTAGCACTGATGATGTTCCCTAGTTGGGTCATGAAACGTCTGCAAGAAAAACCACCCAGCTCAGAGAGCACCAAGGACCCCACAGTAGTCCTCCTCCTCCTTCTTTCTCTTTCTTTCTTTCTTTCTTTCTTTTTTTTCTTTCTTCCTTCCCCCCTTCCTTCCTTTCTTTTCCTCCTCTTCACTCCCTTCTAGCACTGATGATGTTCCCTAGTTGGGTCTTGAAACGTCTGCAAGAAAACCACCAAGCTCAGAGAGCACCAAGGACCCCACAGCCTCCCCCTCCTTTCTTTCTTTCTTTCTTTCTTTCTCTTTCTTTCTTTCTCTTTCTCTTTCTTCCTTCCTTCCTCCCTTGTTTTCCTCCTCTTCACTTCCTTCTAGCACTGATGATGTTCCCTAGTTGGGTCTTTAAGAAAGTCTGCAAGAAAACCACCCAGCTCAGAGAGCACCAAGGACCCCACAGCCTCCCCCTCCTTCTTTCTTTCTTTCTTTCTTTTCTTTCTTTCTTTCTTTCTTTTTTCCTTCCTTCCTTCCTCCCTCCCTTTGTTTTCCTCCTCTTCACTCCCTTCTAGCACTGACGACGTTCCCTAGTTGGGTCTTGAAACATCTGCAAGAAAACCTCCAAACTCAGAGAGCCCCAAGGACCCCCACAGTTGTAGATACACAGACGTCAATCGGGAGCTTTCTCGTATCTCACCTTTTACCTTTGAGTAAAAGTAAAGTAACTGCCTGGTTTTCTGAGGCTAGCATTTCGAGAAGGCAAAGAGACAGAGGCTTTTCTTGCAAACATGCCACGGGCTTTATGTCCCCTCGCTGCCGTCACCACCTTCTTCTGGTGATTCCCAAACATTTACATTCCCTGCCCCCTCAACGCAATTCCACTTCCAGGTTTCTAACTGGGAGGGGTGAGGAGTCTTACCACGTTCTCCAGGGGAGCCGCCCCAAAGACCTTGAAAACCGGGTTGGGCTTGGAGGGAGAGATGCACAGGACTATCGCTTGCTGCCCGACCCGGGTGGTATATTCATCCAAGGTGGCTCGCAGCTTCCTGGGTCAGGAGGACAAAAAGAAAAAAGAAAAAAAAAAAAGGAGAAATTGGCTTTAAAAGATATCCCCCTTCCGGGAAAGACAAGTCCGTCCTTTGCTTTTTTCCCCACAGACTTTCTGGTTTTAAACTTTTCCGCCACATCAGATTTGCAAATGGGAGGAAGGCCTCCTGTTCTGGCAAATGGGGTAGAGAAACTTTTACGTATTTAATTAATAAATTGATACGCTGCCCGTCTCGCTGTCAAGAGACGCTCGGGGGCTTACCATACGATAAAAAGTTTTGTTTTTTAAAAAAAGTATTAGAAGACAGTTAAAATTAAAAGAATTCAACAGGAAGGCTAAAAAAGCAAGAGGACGTAAAAGCAAGCGCAAAACGTTAAAGCGTGACATGGAAAAATAAGTTGAGATTAAGTAAGTTCAATAGCAAAATACGACAGGGTGAGGGTGGGATCTTCCGTTTAAGGTGCTGGCCTGGAAACCAGGAGAGGGTGAGTTCTAGTCCCGCCTTAGGCAGGAAAGCCGGCTGGGTGACTTTGGGCCAATCACCAGGAGACGGTGAGTTCTAGTCCCGCCTTAGGCACGAAAGACGGCTGGGTGACTTTGGGCCAATCACCAGGAGACGGTGAGTTCTAGTCCCGCCTTAGGCACGAAAGCCGGCTGGGTGTCTTTGGGCCAATCACCAGGAGACGGTGAGTTCTAGTCCCGCCTTAGGCACGAAAGCCAGCTGGGTGATTTTGGGAATCCCTAGGAAAAGCCAGCTGGGAGACTTTCAGCTATTTACTCTCTTATCCCAGGACTGTTGTTGTCGGGAAAATAAGAGAAGGAACGAATATTGGTATATTCACTGCCTTAAGTTGTATATGAAGGAAATAAAGATGTAATAAATAAAAAAAATAAAAAAAAGTACCTATCTGATTGCACGGATGGGCCCGATGGACTTGAGTGGGCAGAAAATTTCCTGACAGTTGGAACAATTAACCAGTGGAACTCCTTGCCACCAGAAGTTGTGAATGCCCCAACACTGGAAGTTTCTAAGAAGAGACTGGACAGCCAATGGTGTAGGGTCTCCTGCCTGAGCAGGGGGTTGGACTAGATCAGGGCTCTCCAAGCTCGGCAACTTTAAGACTTGTGGACTTCAACTCCCAGAATTCCTCAGCCAGCTTGGCTGGCTGAGGAAGTCTGGGAGTTGAAGTCCACAAGTCTTAAAGTTGCCCAGCTTGGGGACCTCTGGACTAGATGACCTCCAAGGTCTCTTCCAACTTTATTATTATTATCATTATAAAAGATTTAGGAGCAGGAAGGAGAAAAAAAACAAAGCTGTGAAGTTTGTGCGGTGACAACAGACCCCTCGCAGGCACGTTTCGAGGAGAAATATCAGGGCCATCTCTCTGAACGCCGTGGAGGAGGATTGCATCACAAATCTAATTAAAGAAGACTGCGCCCGGTTCTGGTGAGCACAACACACAAAAGATATCTCTGGCATCTCGTCCACCAGAGGATGTGCGACTGCCACGGGACCCGTCACTAAGACGACCAGCTCCGCCAGAGCACCAAGGGGTTACCCCGTGGATACCGAGCAAGACCGAGCCGCGGGTTGCAACACCCGGCCAGGGAAAATGAGGCTGAACGTTGCATCAGAGAAACCCTTGAGGAAAGAGAAAGGGAAAAGTGCTCCTAACTAGCATTTAACTTGGTTCTTCTTGGGAAGGGTCCAAACCACATTCCGAGGGATGCGTTGTCAACGCTGCTAACATCGGATGTTTTTGCTTGGACAACAGTTGGAGATGCAACCATTTTCTTCTTGTGTTTTACTTTTAGAGTTAGAGTTAGAGTTAGATGACGCTGGGGGGAGGAATGTGCACGAGAGTTTAGCTAGACATAACAACACTGGACTTGGTGTGAGAACCAAGGTTATTGAAATAAGAGATGATAAGAATTGGCGGGCTGGAGGACTGGAGGGAAAAGCCTGCATTTCAAGCTAACTGGAGAATGTGATTTATGACGGTTAATTGGAAGAGGGAATTGTGCTTTGATACTATGTGCTGGGTTTTCCCAGTTGCAATGGATGGCTGCGAAAGTTGGACCATAAGAAAGGCTGAGCGCCAAAGAATGGAGGCCTTTGAACTCTGGTGCTGGAGAAGACTCCTGCGAGTCCCCTGGACTGCAAGGCGATCAAACCGGTCAGTCCTGGAGGAGATCAACCCCGACTGCTCTTTAGAAGACCAGATCCTGAAGTTGAAACTCAAGTACTTTGGCCACCTAATGAGAAGGAAGGACTCACCGGAGAAGAGCCCAATGCTGGGAAAGATGGAGGGCAAGAGAAGAAGGGGACGACGGAGAATGAGGTGGCTGGATGGAGTCACTGAAGCAGGAGGCCTTCAATGGACTCCAGAAGATGGCAGAGGACAGGAAGGCCTGGAGGAACGTTGTCCACGGGGTCGCGATGGGTCGGACACGACTTCACAACTAACAACAACACCACTATGTGCTGAGGGGAGGGGAATTCAGTTTTTTGGCTTCGATTATGTTAGTGCCGATGCTATGCTTCTCTAATAAAGATTCTTTAAGGTAAACAATGCCTCGAAGTTTTTTGAGGAGTTTCATGTCGGAACCATGACATGCGTGTTCTGCCTCCTAGACTTGTGCATGGCATCAGACCTTGCCATCCTCTAGGAGAAGGAAGCCTGTGTTGGTAAGTAGCAGAAGGTAACTCTACCCTCAGGGTAAATAAGGGATAAAAATGCGTAGCTGCCCCATCGCTCCTGCTTTGGCCAACTGTCGTAGGGGCTACTGCCATGGGCCTTACATGGAACCACCCTTGAAGAGCACTTGGAAGCTTCACAGGGTTCCAGAATGAGGTTGCTGGGGTGGTGATAGGACCTCTAGGTTCCTCCTTGCCACACCTTATGGCAAAAGTAGCCTTAGTGATCTGTTTCTCTCTGCAATCCAGATGTTGGTTGGTTGCCACCCCCAAAACCCTACGTGGCTTAGGATATGGATGGATGGATGGATGGATGGATGGATGGATGGATGGATGGATGGATGGATGGATGGATGGATGGATGGATGGATGGATAGATAGATAGATAGATAGATAGATAGATAGATAGATAGATAGATAGATAGATAGATAGATAGATAGATAGATAGATAGATAGATAGATAGATAGATAGATAGATAGATGAGAGAGATGGAATAGATAGATAGATAGAGGTAGATATAGACAAACAGATAATAGATGAAAGATAGACAATAGATGATAGATAGACAAACAAACAGATAATAGATAATGAAAGATAAATAGATACATAGACAATAGATAGATACAGACAGATAATAGATGAAAGATAGAGATGATAGATAGTATATATAGACAGGATAGACAATAGATGAAAGATAGACAAGATAGATGATAGACAGGAAGACAAAGATAATAGATGATAGATAGATAGATAGATGATAGATAGATAGATAGATAGATAGATAGATAGATAGATAGATAGATAGATAGATAGATAGATAGATAGATAGATAGATAGATAGATAGATAGACAGACAGACAGACAGACAGACAGACAGACAGACAGACAGTAGGCAGGCAGGCACAATACATACAGACATAGAGAGAGTGGGTGGGTGGGTGGATAGATAAGATGATAGAGTGAAAGGGGGGGAATCACCTCCAGACTTGCCAGATTCTGTTGCTAGAGCTTCCCAATGAAGTAGCTGTTGACCTCCATGGTATAGTTTTCTTAGCCTGGCCTACCTCGCAGGGCTGACCTCTCAACCGCTTCGCAAGTCAGCTGCACGGCCCCCCACAGCTCAACTCCCTTCTTCCCTGGGCAAAGCTAGGCTAGAGGAAGCCCCGTCCGAATTGAGCAGGATCGGGGGTCCCACCCCGTACACCTCACCCTGTTTGCAGCCCAGCGCTTGGCAGCCAACCGGAAGGCCCTGTGCCGTGCCCCCCTCCTCCCCCAGCTGGAAGAGGGAATCCTGGGATACGCCGGACCAGCGCTCTTACCGTAACAACCGGGTCTGCTGCCTCTTGCGGATGGAGGGGTTGGATTCGAACACGTGGGGCCGCTTCCGTTTTTTCCCGGTGGCCACGGCGGCCGCGGCGGCCATTCCCACCGGCCCTGGGGACAAAAGAGAGACCTGAAACACCCACGGGAGGAAAGCCAGGCCAGCTGGAGAGGCCTTCCCTATCCAGATGTGGTGGGCGATAGCTCCCATCATCCCCCGTCGCAAAGCGGGGCGGAGGGTTCCTCCAAAAAAGGGGGCAAACCGGCCGGGAATCACGGCAGCTGCGTCCCAAACCAAGTACTGCGGGTCCTCGTTCGGCACGGGAAAAAGCGGCCGATGACCGTTTTTCACACTTACGACCGTGTCATGTGTGATCAAAATTCAGACGCTCGGCAACCGACTCACATTTATGACGGTCGCGCGATCCCCTTTCGCGACCTTCCGATGGGCAGATTATTATTATTATTATTATCCTTCCCACAACCAGCTTGGAATGTGAAAATAAAACCCAAAGGAAGGTGGGAGATTAAGAAACATGAACTGTAAATAAATGAATAAACAAACACAGGCTAGGACTAGGTTAAACTACTAGAAAATAAGGCTAATCAGCTACCTAACTGAAAAATTAAAATAAACAAGGTCGGTTATTACTGTTCTGCTGCCCTCTGCAGGCTAGGATTTTTAAATGACTTGTTTTGGCTTCAGGGAAATCCTGAATAAGCCAGATCGAAAGTAAAAATATAAATAAAAAGGGCACTTTCCTTTGCTCCTTTGTAAAATGAAGGCAGGTTGTCCTCGACTTACAGCAGTTCATTTAGTGAAGGTTCAAAATTACAACAACGCTGAACAAAGTGTCTTAGGACCATTATTCGCACTTATGACCTTTGTAGCTGGAAGCTTTTTTTAAAAAAAAAATTCTTGCAGGAATGGGTAAACTTATTTTTGGTATTAACTATCAATCAATCAGTCGGTCAATCAAACAATCAGAATAGGGCTGCAAGGGACTTTGGAGGTCTTCTAGTCGAACTCCCTGATCAAGCAGGAGACCCTATACCATCGCAGACAGACGGCTGTCCAGTCTCTCCTAGAAAACTTCCAGCGCTGGAGCACCCCCAACTTCTGGTGGCAGGTTGTTCCACTGGTTAATTGTCCTCACTGTCAGGAAATTTCTCCTTAATTCCAGGTTGCTTCTCTCCTTAATTAATTTTTGTCCATTGCTTCTTGTCTTGCCTTCTGGTGCTTTGGAGAATAAGTTGACCCCCCCCCCTTTGTGGCAGCCCCTCAAATACTGAAATCACGTCCCCCCCTAGTCCTTCTTTTCTCCAGACTAACCAACCCCAGATCCAGGCCTTTCATCCTCCGAGTTGCCGTTCTCTGCACTTTCCCCAAAGCCTCAACCTCTTTTTGGGAACCTGGTGACCAACAACTGGATGCAGCATTCCAGGTGTGCTTTTATTACAGGCCAAGCCGAAGACGGGGATGGGAAAGGGACCTAGGTGTGCCTCCACCTGCCCCCCAGGTGTGGCTCAAGAAGGGAGCCAGAAGGAACGAGTCAAAGGAATGTGATATGCAATTTTGAATCTATATTAGTAAGAAGGAGGCTATTGAGTGGTGAATTAACATATTGTTTATGATCGTTAACCATATCTATTATTGTTAGTTAAATACATGTACCCAGACATTATGCTGTGTGCTAAATATTGAAAATGTTGTTTGGAAAAACCCCAACCCTAACCCTAACCCTAACCCAAATCCCAACCCCACCTTATCCCTAGGCAACCTTGGCTCTTTTATGATTCGTGGACCAACTCCCAGAATTCCTGAGCCAGCATGGGGATCTATGGCCCTTTTATGACTTGGGGACTTCAACTCCCAGAATTCCTGAGCCAGCATGGGGATCTATGGCCCTTTTATGACTCGTGGACTTCAACTCCCAGAATTCCTGAGCCAGCATGGGGGAACTATGGCCCCCTCATGACTCGTGGACTTCAACTCCCAGAATTCCTGAGCCAGCATGGGGGAACTTTGGCTCCTTCATGACTCGTGGACTTCAACTCCCAGAATTCCTGAGCCAGATGGGGATCTATGGCCCTTTATGACTCGTGGACTTCAACTCCCAGAATTCCTGAGCCAGCATGGGGGAACTCTTGGCCCCTTCATGACTCGTGGACTTCAACTCCCAGAATTCCTGAGCCAGCATGGGGATCTATGGCCCTTTTATGATTCGTGGACTTCAACTCCCAGAATTCCTGAGCCAGCATGGGGGAACTATGGCTCTTTTATGACTCGTGGACTTCAACTCCCAGAATTCCTGAGCCAGCATGGGGGAACTTTGGCCCCTTCATGACTCGTGGACTTCAACTCCCAGAATTCCTCAGCCAGCATGGCTCAGCTTGGAAACCTCACCCTTTCCCCTCAGCACGGCTGGCTGAGGAATTCTGGGAGTTGAAGTCCACGGGTCATAAAAGAGCCACGGTTGCCTACCCCTGCCCTAACCCTATAAAAACTAATAAAATCTATATATAAAAAAAGAAGGGAGCAAGAAGCCGGCAGAGCCAACCTACCTGCAGCGGCCAGGTGGGCGGTCACCTCGTCGGCGGCGGTGGAGTTGAGGATGTCCGAGTCGTCGTAGGACGTGTCCTCGGGAGAAGAGGGGGAGTCTTCGTCCGCGCTTAGCATGCTGTGCTCCGTGTACGTGGCCACGTGGACCTGCTGGACCTGCTGGGCCACGGCGTGCGCCTCTATGGTTGCCATGTGCTCGGTCTGGGTCACCGTATGTTCCTCCATGAAGGACCGCTGCTGCGGAGAAGGAAGCAGAGGAGAAGGAGAAGGCGTCAGCACCAACGTCACGAAACCTCCTTCGGAGCAGATAAATCTCTCGGGACCGCTATCTGTACGGCTGGTCCTCGGCTTACAACAGTCCGCTTAGTGACCGTTCAAAGTTGCAAGGGCCCTGGGGGGGGGGAAAGTGACTTAGGATCATTTTTCACACTTAACGACCGTTACAGCATTCAAATTCAGAAGCTTGGCAACGGACTCCTATTTATGACGGTCGCAGTGTCCCGTGATCCCCTTTTACGACCTTCTGACGAGCAAAGTCAAGGGGGGAAGCTGGATCCGCTTAACGACCGTGTTTGTTATTAGCTTCACTTAACAACAGTGGGTGGCCAGAAAGGTCGCAAAACGGGGCACCACTCATTTAAAAACGGTCTCGCTTAGCCAAGGAAATTTGGGGCTCCTTTGTGGTCGTAAGCCAAGGACTACCTGTGTAATGCAGTGATTCACTTAACAACGGTGGTGAGAAAGGTCGTAAAATGGGACAAATGTTTCGCTTAGCATCAGACTGGACAGCCATTTATCCGAAATGGTATAGGGTTTCCTGCCTGAGCAGGGGGTTGGACTAGATGACCTCAAAGGTCCCTTCCAACTTTATTATTATTATTATTATTATTATTATTATTATTATTATTATTAAATGCTGGGCTCAATTACAGTTGTGAAGTTGAGGACTAGCTGCATTGAAGAAATAATAGTTTCCCCCGAGAGTAGTACAATGCAAACTCCTGAATCCAGAAAACCAGAGACTGCAGGACACAAACTGCGTCAGAAAACTATCCAGCGGTCAGTAAGAGGTGCTACAGAGTAGAATAAACCTTTACAACCCGTTTAAGCTGCTAGTCCTCAAGACTAAAAACCAAACACAAAAGCATTTGGAGGAACCGCTGATTTGACTGGGATTCCCCTTAGGCCTGAGGGCTGGAAGCTGATTGAGGGGTGCCGATTAGCCAATGAGTAAACGGACTCACCTTGTACTAGTCCTCCACTTATGACCGTCATTGAACCCAGAAGTCACGGCGGCTGTTAAGTGGGCTGATTTTAAATCACCCGGTTTTACTTTTTTTTTTTGCAGCGGGAGTTAAACCGACGGGGGGGGGGGAAGGTTGTTAAACAAACTCATTTTATCCAATGGGTGGGTTTTGTCAGAAAATAGAAGTAAACACCACTTTGTGGCAAAAGATTGCCGAAAGACGCAGACCCGTGACGCTACAAACAACTGTAAATGCCGGCTGGTTGTCACGTGCCTAAAGTGCTATCACAATCACGTGGGGGGGGGGGGGAGGCGGTCAGCTGTTGGATATTTTGAAACCAGGTTGTTAAGTCGTTTCTGGGGAGTCTTTTGCCACTTCAAACGGTCACTAAAGAGGCTGGTTGTAAGTCGGGGATTACCTGCATTATATTTTACCTATCCTTTGGGTTGCCAGTTTGCTTCTGGTGCCATTCAAGGTGCTCTCTAAACAGCCCAGAAAGGCCTGGGGGTGTGTCCGGCTTTGATAGCACCTGCCCAGGTAATCTGATCCTGAAGGTTTGGCACACGAGGCTCCTCCGATTAAACAATGCTATTTTACTGGGAGGCTGGAAGCGGCTTCTCTCCCCCCCCAGTGTCTGCCACCTGGACGGTTTTTATTTATCACTGCCCCGAGTTGAGAAGCATTTGAACTTAAGAAATAATAATAATAATAATAATAATAATAATAATAATAATAATAATAATAATAATAATAATAATAATAATAATAATAATAATAATAATAACAACAACAACAACAACAACAACAACAACCATCATCATCATCATCATCATCATCATCATCATCATCATCACTCGAAAGGTAGACAAAAATGCCAAATCCAGTCTGAACATCTGGCTGACTGTGCGATGAATAATAATAATAATAATAATAATAATAATAATAATAATAATAATAATAATAATAATAGTAGTAATAATAGTACTTGATAGGTAGACAAAAATGCCAAATCCAGTCTGAACACCTGGCTGACTGTGCGATGAATAATAATAATAATAATAATAATAATAATAATAATAATAATAATAATAATAATAATAATAATAATAATAATAATAAAAAAAATAAATAATAATAGTACTTGATAGGTAGACAAAAATGCCAAATCCAGTCTGAACACCTGGCTGACTGTGCGATGATTAATAATAATAGCAATAACAATAACAATAGTACTTGATAGGTAGACAAAAATGCCAAATCCAGTCTGAACATCTGGCTGACTGTGCGATTAATAATAATAATAATAATGCTGCAAGTACATCAGATGGTTGAAGAAGAAAAAATGGCTTTGGAAGAATATCTGAAGGACAGTGATGAAGATGCACTGAAATTAGTATATCAGGAAGGCTTACTGACTACTGGAGAGACCAAACTGGCCTACAAGAAAGACCAAATGAAGAACAGAATAGAGGCATGGGAAGACAAAGCACTACATGGCCAGTACATTAAAAAAAATAGCTGGGAAAGCAGATAATAACAAGACCTGGCAATGGCTAAGAGCAGGAAAATTGAAGAAAGAGACCGAGGGACGTGGCAGTGCCTGGAGACAGCAGAACAGACGAGAAAGAACTGGAGAAGATAACAAAATACAAAGACCTACGAATAGAAATAGAAAGACTGGGGCAAAGGCAAGCAAGGGTAGTACCAATAGTAATAGGCGCCTTGGGTGCAATCCCAAAACAACTGGAGCACCACTTGAACACCATCGGCATTGACAAATTCGCCATTAGTCAATTGCAAAAGGCGGCCTTACTAGGAACTGCTTCCATCCTGCGACGATATCTGTAATAGCATCAAACATCCACATCTGCCTATCCCAGGTCCTTGGGAAGGACTCGATAGGTAGACAAAATGCCTGTACGATGGCTGACTGTGCGATGATCAATAATAATAATAATAATAATAATAATAATAATAATAATAATAATAATAATAATAATAATAATAATAATAATAATAATAATAATAATAATAATAATAATAATAATACTCGATAGGTAGACAAAAATGCCAAATCCAGTCTGAACATCTGGCTGACTGCGATTATTATTATTATTATTATTATTATTATTATTATTATTATTAACAACAATACTCAATAGGTAGACAAAAATGCCAAATCCAGTCTGAACATCTGGCTGACTGTGCGATGAATAATAACAATAATAATAATAACAATAATAATAATAATAATAATAACAATAATAATAATAATAATAATAATAATAATAATAATAATACAGGTAGTCCTTGACTTATGACAACTGAGCCCAAAATTTCCATTGCTAAGCGAGACAGATGTTAAGTGAGTTTTGCCCCATTTTTACGACCTTTCCTGCCGCAGTTGCTAAGCGAATCACTGCAGTTGTTAAGTTACCAACACAGTCGTTAAGTGAATCTGGATTCCCCCCGTGACTTTGCTTGTCAGAAGGTCGCAAAAGGGGATCACGTGACCCCGGGACGCCGCCACCGTCATAAGTATGAGCCGGTTGCCATCAGCATCCGAATTTTGATCACGTGACCAGGGGGATGCTGCAACAACAGTCACACGTGGGAAAAACTTTGGTTAGTGCTGTTGTAATTTTGGTCGCTAAGCGAATAGTTCCAAGTTAAGAATTACCTATATATGAAACATTGGCTATGCTGACCACTATACCGCTAGTCCTCTACTTACAACTACAACTGAGCCCAACATTTCTGTTGTCAGAGTGAGATATTTGTTAAGCGAATTTTCCCCCGTTTTACGACCTTTCTCGCCACGGTTGTTAAGTTAGCAACTTAACTGCAGTTATCGTAGTAACCCGGTTGTTAAGTGAATCTGTCTTCCCCATTGACTTGGCTTGTCGGAAGGTCGCAAAAAGGGACCACGTGACCCTCCCGGGACGCCACGACCGTCATAAATAGAAGTCCGTCACCAAGCATCTGAATTTTGATCACGGTGACCCCAGGGAGGGTGCAACGGTCATTAAGGCGAAAAATGGTCATGCCACTTTGCTCTGTGCCGTCGTAACTTCAAACGGTCGCTAAATAAACTGTTGTAAGCTGAGGACTACCGGTAGGTGGAAACGAGGGCGGGGACTTGCTCAAACGCTGAGCCTTTGTTGATGGCCCAGCTCGAATGCAAAACCTGCTCCTCGGACTTTGCGCCAGCTTCTCCCGACCTGGAGCAGCAAAGATATCTCGCAAGACTTAATCAGTCCCAAGCAGGACGGGCTTTGCCCAAGGTGGCTGAAGCTGACGGCAGGCGGGACGAGAGGTTTGCTAAGGAGACACAATTCCAAACACAACTGCTTCAGCAAGGCATTTTTCACCACTGCGTCGCAGGACACACAATTTGCGTTGCCTTCAAAACGAAGAGAAATATAAGAACCCTGAACGCTATTTTCTGGAGTGTTAAATGCGATTACAGGGAGTCCTCGGCTTACGAACGCAGCTGAGCCCGAAATTTCCGTGGCTAAGCAGGACGGTTGCCCGGTGAGTTTTGCCCCGTTTTTACGACCGTTGTGAAGTGACCCACTGCAGTTGTTAAATGAATTGTGGTTCTTAAAATGAACCCCGGTGACTTTGCTTGTCAGAAGGCTGTAAAAGGGGATCGCGTGGCCCCGGGACGCTGCAACCGTCACAAGTACATGCCAGTTGCCAAGCGTCCGGATTTTGATCATGTGGCCAAAATGCTGCAAGGGTTATTAAATAATAATAATAATAATAATAATAATAATAATAATAATAATAATAATAATAATAATAAAAAAA
The DNA here is from genome assembly GCA_023970755.1 of Azemiops feae. Taxonomy (NCBI): domain Eukaryota; kingdom Metazoa; phylum Chordata; class Lepidosauria; order Squamata; family Viperidae; genus Azemiops; species Azemiops feae. The sequence continues at coordinate 33,647 of JALGBA010004120.1, read as the reverse complement.
AAAAAAAGTTGGAAGGGACCTTGGAGGTCATCTAGTCCAACCCCCTGCTCAGGCAGGAAACCCTATACCATTTTCGGACAAAAGTGTGAGCTTTAAGTCAAAAACTAGCTGCGTTATTCTCAAATCGAGGGCTTGGGTGGTGAACGCTCATTTTGAAAGCAAAAACTCTGCAGAGGCTCATCGGAAACGGTCCGATCACCAATGTGTGTTCAACCACCGTTAGGAGAAAACTCACCTGGTGGCATCAACTCTTCAAGAAACCTTGCAAGGAAGGTGGTGAAGAGCTGCTCTCGTCTTTAATCCTTTCCTGTCTTTTTTTCCCCCCCCTAAAAAAACCCAACTCATTTTCTACATATAACTATAGTTCATCAACAGCGAGCTGAGGGTAGCTGCTGCCTCCGTTAAAATTCATTTCTGCAAAAAATAAAAGGTCTGACACCAACTTAAGCGTCAAATCTTCCGTTCTTTGCCCTGGAAGCTGTTTAGATGTTCTGTTCACCCCTGCCAAGTCCTGGACAATCCTAAACTCTGTTTTAGCAAGAGAGAATTCAAAATGATTGAGGGCAGGTGGTCCCTGACTTAACGACAGTCCGTTTAATGACCGCTCAAAGTTACATCATCAATCAAACAAACAAACTCACATCTCATGTGCAGCTCAAAAGAGAGTTTGCAATAATAACACTAGTTGACTTAACAACTAGTGACCGTTCAAAGATACAACGGCACTTAAAAGAGAGACTTATTTTTCACACTTACGACCGTTGCAACATCCCCAGGGTCACGTGATCAAAATTCAGCCACTTGGCAACCGTATTTAGGACGGTTGCAGCGTCCCGGGGTCAGGCGACCCCCTTTTGCGACCTTCTGACGAGCAAAGCCACTGGGGAAGCTGGATTCGCTTAACGACCGTGTTGCTAGCTTAACCTCTGCGGTGATTCACTTAACAATCGTGGCAAGAAAGCTCATAAAATGGGGCAAAATTCACTTTAACAATTGTCCGGTCTACTCTTCCATGCAAAACCGTGCCTCTTCTTTTTATAAATAAACTTTTAAGATTGCATTAGAAGGGGAGGGTCCGGGAAAAAGAATTTATTTTAGATAATGGCAGAAAGTGAAGACTCTGCTAGATAACAGACAAAGAATGGATCGTCATCCGAAATCACCTCAAGATTTGGTTTTGCAGAAAAACGATTTAACCTGGACACCTCCAAAGGATTACTATACACAAGTAGTCCACTAAGCTGGCAGGAGTAGCCAACGCCGCAGAAGACAAGCACAGGATCCAAAAAGATCTTGACGGACTTGAACAATGGGCCCTATCCAACAACATGAAATTTAATGTGGAGAAAAGCAAGGTTTTACACCTAGGCAGGAAAAACCAAAGGTACAAGTATAGATTAGGCGAGATCTGGCTCAAAAACAGGAACTGTGAGGGGCACCTTGGAGTCCTAGTGGACAATCACTTAAACGTGAGCCAGGAGTGTGCGGCAGCAGCCAAAAAAGCTAATACAATCCTGGGTTGTATAAACAGAGGCATAGACTCAAAATCACGCGAAGTTATTAGTACCGCTTTAAAAATCCTTGATAAGGTCACATCTGGAATACTGCAACCAATTTTGGTCACCATATTACAAAAAAGATGTTAAGACTTTAGGGAAAGTTCAGAGAAGAGCAGCTAGGACGATCAAAGGCCTGGAGACCAAAAGAAATGAAGAATGGTTGCAGGATTTGGGTTTGGCCAGTCTAGAGAAAAAAAGGACCGGGGGTGACATGATAGTCTTCCAATATCTCAAGAGCTGCCACAAAGAAGGAGTCAAGCTATTCTCCAAAGCACCAGAGGGCAGGACAAGAAGCAACGGATGGAAACAAATCAAAGAGAGAAGCAACCTGGAATTAAGAAGAAACTTAACAGTGAGGACAGTTAACCAGTGGAATGGCTTGCCACCAGAAGACTTCCAAGGTCCCTTCCAAGGTCCCTTATCCTGTTACTGTATAATCCTAGGGTCTCCTCCCTGAGAAGGGGTTAGACTAGAAGACCTCCAAGGTCCCTTCCGACTCTATTATTCTGTTATTGTATAATCCCAGATCAATTAATCAGTGGAACAACCTGCCTCCAGAAGTTGTGGGTGCTCCATTACTAGAGGTTTTTAAGAAGAGACTGGACAGCCACTTGTCTGAAATGGCACAGGGTCTGCTTGAGCAGGGGGTTGGACTAGAAGACCTCCAAGGTCCCTTCCAGTTCTATTCGGATTGACTTACAATCACAATTCAACCCAACATTTCTGTTGCTAAGCAAGACAGTTGTTAAGTGAGTTTTGGCCCGTTTCACAACTTTTTCTTGCCACCATTTTTAAGGGAATCACTGCAGTTGTTAAGTTAGGAAGGTGATTTTTTAAATTGGAATCTAGCTTCCTCATCGGCTTTGCTCACGAGAAGGTCACAAAAGGGGATTACGCAACCCGGGGACCTGGCAACCGTCATAAACATCAGCCCATTGTCAAACGTCTGAATTTGGATCACGTGACCCAGGGGGGGGGGACGCTGCAACGGTGGTTAAGTGTGAAAAATCATCATAAGTCACTTTTTTTCAGGGCCGTTGAAAATTCGGACGGTCTCTAAGCGAAGCTGTTGTAATCACTTAAATACGAGCCAGCCGTGTGCTGCAGCTGCCAAAAAGGCCAACACAGTGCTAGGCTGCATTAACAGAGGGATAGAATCAAGATCAGGTGAAGTGTTAATTCCACTTTACAAGGCCTTGGTAAGGCCACACCTGGAATACAGCATCCAGTTTTGGTCACCACAATGTAGAAAAGATGTTGAGACTTTAGAAAGAGTGCAGAGAAGAGCAACAAAGATGATCAGGGGACTGGAGGCTAAAGCATATAAGGAACGGTTGCTGGAATTGGGTATGTCTAGTTTAATGAAGAGAAGGACGAGGGGGGACATGATAGCAGTGTTCCAGTATCTCAGGGGCTGCCCCCAAAAAGAGGGAGTCAAGCTATTCTCCAAAGCGCCTGAAGGCAGGACAAGAAGCAACGGATGGAAACTCATCAAGGAGAGAAGCAACCTGGAACTAAGGAGAAACTTCCTGACAGTGAGGACAATTAACCAGTGGAACAACCTGCCTCCAGAAGCGGTGAATGCTCTAACACTGGAGGTTTTTAAGAAGAGACTGGATAGCCAGTTGTCCGAAATGGTATAGGGTTTCCTGCCTGAGCAGGGGGCTGGACTAGATGACCTCCAAGGTCCCTTCCAACTTTATTATTATTATTATTATTATTATTATTATTATTATTATTATATTGATCATCGCACAGTCAGCCAGATGTTCAGACTGGATTCGGCATTTTTGTTGTTGTTGTTGGCATTTTTGTTGTTGTTGTTGTTGGCATTTTTGTTATTATTATTATTATTATTAATTATTATTATTATTATTGTTTGCATCACTGGGGAGAGGGACTTTTATCCTCCGAGCCGCATGCACAGAGGCCGGGATTCAAATTTAGTAGAGATCTTGGTTTTTTTTTGTTTTTTTTTTGCTTTAACAAGGAGTCACCGGTCTCACTCCTGGGTGAGCAGATGGCCGGTGTTTACACCGCCCTATCTGCTGCCAGACAAAATGGACTTTTTTCTTTCTTTTTAATCAAAGCCTTATAGATGTGGTGCCTCCTGTCCCGATATAATCCCAGAAAAACCAGCAACCCAGAGGCCGGCTGCAACCCTCGCATTTGGACAACAGCTGCAGCCTCCTTCTAAGCCTATTACGCTAAACGGGCTTTTTTTCCCTTCTCAGATCCACTGGAACGGTCCCCCCACCCCCACCCCAAAAAATATCTCTCACGGATAGCTTCTTTTCTCAAATATTCACGGATACCAGCCGTGGCGCACGGTGGGTCCGAAGGCTGGCTGGGGTGGATTATTGCAAAGCATAGGATCACACCCCCATCGGGTTTCTAGTCCACAAGGAATTCGGGGCTTGAATTGCGCTCAAAGCTGCCGAGTGTCCGTGGTAGGAAAAGACTTTGCCCTTTTTCTACCCAATTTACGGCTGGGATCCTCTTGTGACCCATTGGCTGGAGGCAGAGCGGATCTCCCGAGGATGATTTGATTTGCACGCTTCCCGGCTCGGTCACGAGACTTTGGGAGTCAAGAGCAGGGGAGGAATAAAAAAAAATCACTTCATAGGAAAAAGGGTTCTTTTCCAAATCCCTCTGGCGAGACGAGGAGACGAAAGACGGCGCTTGCCAGTTATACAGGCCCAGCGTCGCAAGGGGATATCGGGGATGGTCGGACCCTTCCCCATTAACTGGCGGGTGCAATCCAGGGGGGTGCTGGAGGCTAAGGAGAATTGGCTTTCCAATAAAGTGCTTGCGCACCAATTTGCAGAAAATAGAAGATTTGTAGCAGAGGGATGCTTGGGAGTCTCTGAGTTTAGTCATTTTAATGCAGACGTTTCATGACCCAACCAGGGAACATCATCAGTGCTAGAAGGGACTGGGGGAGGAGGATTATGGGTCCCTGGTGCTCTCTGAGCTTGGTAGTTTTCTTGCAGACATTTCGTGACCCAACTAGGGAACATCATCAATGCTAGAAGGGAGGAGGAGGAGGAGGACTGTGGGGTCCTTGGTGCTCTCTGTGCTTGATTATTTTCTTGCAGACGTTTCATGACCCAACGAAGTAACATCATCAGTTCTACAAGGGAGTGGAGTTATTTTACATACAAACTCCTTCTAGCACTGATGATGTTCCCTAGTTGGGTGATGAAACGTCTGCAAGCAAGCAACCCAATTCAGGAAGCTCCAAGAACCCTACAATTTGGGAACAGCATCCCATAACCACACTTGCTCTCCCCCCCCCCCCACGAGTACCTAAAAGGAACAGACGCAAACAATAGTGTCAGCCCGATTAATTTTGCAACCAGCTAGCAAGGGAGCAGAACAGCAATTTGGAATCTCTCCAGCGTGAAGAAATAAACTGATACCACCTCGATTGGGATATACTGCACACTTAATCTACCCTCCCGCCGTTCCTTTCCCAGGGACAGAGTCTTCCAGCTCCTCTTCGCAACTCACGAAATGTCAAGGAAAGCTGGAGAACGAACTGAGTCCCAGGAATGAAATGGGATTAAAGAAAATCCACCTCCTGCTTTTTAAAAGAATGATACACGCCCGTATATTTTTTCCCCCCAATAATAAAAGTCTCCCTAACGGCCATCTTCAGCCAGACGGAGTTGAAAAAAGGCCTCCAAAGTGGAGCCCTGAACTTTTGATCGAAGGGTCTCTTCCAAAAGACAAATAAAATCAAAATAAATGGGGAACCCTTTCCATGAAATTTAACCTCCTTTTTTCCGTCGAGAAAGCGGGGTCAAAGACGACCCTCTGGCACACCCCAAACCCTACTCACATTGCTTTGATCAAAGGGTCTTTTCTGCATCACAAGCCTCTCCAAAAGACAAATAAAATCAAAATAAATGCAGATCCACCCTGCGGTGGAATTTAAGCTCCTTTTTTCCACCTAGAAAGTGGGGTAACCCCCAAAGATTTGCGCAATCGGTCCACGCCGAGACCAATTTGGGGGGCGAAGTTCTCCAAAATCAGTCCAGTGGCATCTTTTCCCATTCATGCATTGTGCAAGGGAGTCCTCGACTTACAAAAGTTCATTTAGTGACCGTTTGAAGTTACAGCACTGAAAAAAGGGACTGATGACTGTTTTCCACACAACCATTGCAGCATCCCCGTGCTCCCATGATTTAAAATTCAGATGCTTGACAACTGACTCATACGTATGACGGTTGCAGTGTCCCGGGGTTACCTGATCAATCCCCTTTTTGCGACCTTCTGACAAGCAGTCAATGGGGAAGCCAGATTCACTTAACAACCATGTTAGTTAGTATGTATGTATGCATGCACGTATGTATTTATTTAAGAAAAGTTATATTGCCACCTAACTCCCCTTTTGCGACCGTATGACAAGCAAAGTCAATGGGGAGGCCAGATTCACTTAACCTTGTTGTGTGTGTGTGTGTGTGTGTGTGTGTGTGTGTGTGTGCGCGTGTGTGTATTTAAGAAAATGTATATTGCCATCTAATTCCTCTTTTGCGACTGTATGACAAAGTCAATGGAGAAGCCAGACTCACTTAACCATGTAGTATGTGTGTGTGTGTGTGTGTGTGTGTGTGTGTGTGTGTATTTAAGAAAATTTACATTGCCACCTAACTCACACATGGCAACTCAAGGCGGCTTACATGGATATAAAAACACCCTATTAAAAAAAAGTGAAAATAAGAAAATAATAAACAATAAATAACCCCCAACCCCACCCCGGCGACAACACACATTCACTTAGCAACTGTGGCAAGAAAGGTCGTAAAGCGGGGCCAAATTCACTTAACAAATGCTTCACTTAGACATTTTGGCCTCAATGATGGCCGTAAGTCAAGGACCTTTCGTGGTCTGTGGCTCCCCCTGATCGGAGGTTGGGAGTGATCCAACCAAGATTAAACCAGGGCAGGGGTCTTCAAACTTGGCCCTTTGATGACTTGTGGACTTCAACTCCCAGAATTCCTCAGCCAGCCAAGCTGGCTGAGGAATTCTGGGAGTTGAAGTCCACAAGTCATCAAAGGGCCAAGTTTGAAGACCCCTGAACCAGGGTCTAACACAGGGCACTCATGACTTGCAGGAAATGGGGGCGGTGGCACCCAGGCAGCTCTTTTCTGAGCCCCCCCCTCAATTTCCACTGAAAAGCACCAGCACAGCCGCCTCCTTGCGATGCCAATTCCCTCCAACGGCGCCAGCTTTCGGCAGCCACAGCTCTCCTCGTCTCCTCCAGGAGACCTGTGGCTCCCAGAAGCCGGCGCCATTGGAGGGGGGGGCATAAAAGGGGTTATATGCTTATTGTTATTATTATTTGCAAGTCATGTGGGGGAGAAGGAGGTGGTTCGACTCTGAGTCCCCGGGCCGGAAACGGCGCTGCCGGGCGGTTCCCGTGGCGGGCAACTCGGGCGAGGCTGCCCGCGCGGAAGACAGGGCCGCGGGCCTCGGATGATGGGCGATGGAGTGCGGGCCTGAGGCCTAGCGCGCGGCCTGGCCTGGCCGGCCGGGCGGGCGAGGCGGGGAGGGCGGGGAGCGGGGGGGGGCTGCGCGCGCGGCGGCGGCGGCGGAGCGGGCGAGGCGGGGGCGGGCGAGGCGGCGCGGGGCCCCCGCCTTGCTGCGGCTGCGCCGGGTCTGGCGCGCGGCGAGTGAGGAGCTGCTGGGAGATTGCGCGGTAGGACACTCACCTCAGAGCGGCTGCGCTGCAGCGGGCCTGCGCCGTGGAGCCGCCGCCGCCGCCAGCCAGCCAGCTAGCTAGGCAGGCAGGCAGGAAGACGAGGCAGCGGGGGCGGAGGAGGAGGAGGAGAGAGACGGGCGGCGGCGGCGACGGCGACGGCCGCGAAGGAGTGAGCGGGCGGCACGGCGGGCGGGAGGAGGAGAAGGAGGAGGCAGCAGCGCGGGCGCGCGCCCGCTCAGTCAGTCAGCCTGGGCTGTCGGCCGCGCGCGCCAGGCCGGGCCTTGTCTTGCGTCGCTGAGGCGAACACAACCCTCCGCCGCCGCCGCCACCACTCGAGGCGAGGCTTCGGGCCTACCGCGGGCGGGAAGGGAGTCCTGTGGTGGCGGGAGCGGCAGCAGGCCGGAGGGGAGGGGTTGGGGAGAGCGGAGGAGGGGGGAGGACGCACGGCGTGTGCGGAGCCCCCGCGCCGCCATGATGGGAAGGTCGAAGGAAGGGTGGGGGAAAAAGGGAAGGCGCCCGCGCTCGTCCGGCGGGGAGGCGAGCGAGGAGAGCGCGGGGTTACGGAGGGAGGAGAAGCGGAGGAGGTTTTTTGGGAAGGCCCGTGGAGCGGCCGGGCCGGGCCGAGATGCGCTTGGCGGCCATGTTGGGGAGGGCGGTGGCGGCCTTCCTGTGGCGGCGGCCATGTTGGGAGGGTCTGAGCCAGGGCGGCGTCTTTCTCTGGCGGCGGCCATGTTGGGAAGGTCGGCTGAGGGAAACGGCGCCATGTTGGGGAGGTCTCGCCTCGGCCTTGACATTGGGACGGCGGGAGGGGGAAGTGGGGAGGCGCCTAGGATAACAAGGCCCATCATCCTGCGCCACCTTGGAGCCGAGATTGCCTGTCTCTCTCGACTCATCCTTTCCACTATGTATTCAAGATGGGCAGTGATTAATATTTATACGTAAGGGTATGTAGGTATGTACATACCTATGTATATAGCATGTCTATATGTGTGTTATGTACGTGTACACTTTGGAGAGCAGGCAACAAAATTTCATTTTTAATGTGTGCCAATGTGCCCAGTTAAAATTGACAATAAAGGTTATCTTCTTAGGCAGGAGTCTTCAAACCTGGCCCTTTTATGACTTGTGGACTTCAACTCCCAGAATTCCTCAGCCAGGCACGCCTGGCTGAGGAATTCTGGGAGTTGAAGTCCAGACGTCATCCTGTTCTTAGGGAAGGGAGATTTGGTGCTGCCCCCTGCAGACTCTTTAGCAATACAGCTAGTCCCCGACTTACGACAGTTCATTTAGTGACCGTTCGAAGTTACAGCGGCACTGAAAAAAGTGACTTAGGGCCGTTTTTCACACTTCAGACCCGTTGCAGCAGCCCCACGGTCACGTGATTTACACTCACAACTGACATTTATGACCGTTGCAGTATTCTGGGATGATGTGATCCTCTTTTGAGACTTTCCAACATGCAAAATCAAGGAGGGGAAGCCAGATTCGTTTAGGAACCGTGTTACTAAACGACTGCGATTCACGTGGCAAGGAAAGTCGTAAAATGGGGCAAACCCCACTTAACCAGATTTCTCACTTAGCTACATAAATTCTGTCCTCAATTGTGGTTGTTAAGTCAAGGACTACCTGTATGTGATAGCTGCAGGGTTCACACAACGCGCTAATCCACCAAAGCCAAACCAGGTTAGCATGTTGTGTGAATGCAGCCCTCCAACTAACCCAGAGTTAACTCTGTACCCAGAATCAGCCAGAGCAGCAACCCAAAAGTTTCCTCAGTTCCTGGGACTTTGCAGAGAACCATTTGATGTATTAATAAATACCTATTGGTGCATTTATTCTCGTTGTCTTCCTTTGTCATTGGTTTACCTCATTGTTCTATTATTTGACTTCTTTTTGCACGCCTTTTCATTTTTCTTCCTTTTTATTACTGTAAGCCACCGAGAGTAACCCCACTGTGTGATAGGCAGCAAATACCTTTAACAAACACATAAAAAATAAACCTACCCAAAGCTCTTGACTATCTTCTGCAGACTCTCCTTAAACAGTTTAATGGTCTTTGCTTCTTCAAAGTACAGGCAATCCTTGATGTACAACAGTTTGTTTAGTGATTGAAGTTGCAATAGCATTGAAAAAAGTGACTTATGACCGTTTTTCACATTTAATGACTGTTGCAGCATCCCCATGATTGCGTGATCAAAATTCAGACGCTTGGCAACTGATTCATATTTATGATGGTTGCCATGTTCCAGGATCCTGTGATCCCCTTTTGTGACTAAGCAAAATCAATGGGAGGAAGCCAGATTCACTTAATAACTGCGTTACTAACTTCACTGCAGTGCTTCAGTTAACAACTGTGGCAAGAAAAGTCATAAAATGGGGTAAAACTCAACTTCACTGCCTTGCTTAGCAACAAAAATTTTGGGCTGAATTGTGATAAGTCAAAGGCTACCTGTCTATATGCAATTTTTTCTTGTTTGTTAAAATAAGTAGATATTTTTTGCATAAGGATCACTTTCTAACAGGCGGTGCTTACAAATAGGTCTTGGCAAAGAGATTCCTTTTTTCTTTAAAAATAAAGCCAATAAAATTGTCAGAAATGCAGCTCCTAATTGTTTGGTTTCTATCTTGAAGCATCAAATGATCTAACAAAGCGTTCTAGTATACTTCCAATTTGTGTTATGTGTGCTTCTCTGCGTATTAAACAGTGCCCAGGCTTATGGTTACTAAGATACACTAGTGCCAGGGAAGACCTTGACCAGAAAGGACTTCTGGTGCCAGTCCTCCCCCATTTCCATTCGCTGGGCACGTGAGGTGCTGCAGCCACGCAGGGTCTGCCCCCAAAGCCTTGAAAAGCATTCAAACTCCAGTATTAACAAATCAACACAGGCTGAAGTTTTATTACCTCCAAACGCTTTTTACATGTAAAAAAAAATATACAATTGGGAAATTAAGTTAACAATGAATAATACCTTAAATATTTTGCTATCAACTTCTGCATTTTATATTTCTTAAAACTGGCCTGTTCCCGGTTTGGGAATAGCACCGCACGCTTAGGAGAAATCTCAAAAGCACTGGGGCCACTGCAGAGTAAACAACCTGCAACTTGCAGCCCTTAACAATAAGCCAACTATTTTTTTGTCCACCCAGAGAAACCCCAGGAAAATCTGGTTCTGGGTTTGGAACAGGCAGGGAGTACCTTCAAGCAACAAAAAGGCAACAAACACATCAGCACGGGAAGCGCCTCACGTCTCTTAATCCAAAATTCAAAGAGCAGATTTGGGGAAGGGGTTGTGTGTTACTTGTGGCTACCCTGATAACATTTGCCAAGAAGGCCCTGCCAAACAAGGTTTCTTCAGAGCGTGGGAAAGCCTGCCTGTTTTCCATTTTACCTGCTGACCTTGGAATAAAAAAAGAAATAGGATGCTTATCACTCAAGTGATAAGTTCAGACTCCCTGGGGAAGTTTGCAGACATGCCGAACAGGATATTTATTACAAGTTAGGTACCTAATAAAGGCCATCTGCTTCTTGGACCACTGGGCTAATCTTGTCTATCCATCTCCAATCCATATTTTTTTTTGTCCCAATCTGTTAGCTTCCACTTTTTCCCCCCTCCAGGGTCTTTTGTGGGCCATCTTAAAACTTTTCCCCTCTCCAGCCTCGCTCGCTCCAAAATGCTAGCAAAATGTGGGCACTGATCAAAGAGAGAAGAAATGTCTATTTTTCATATTAATGTTTGGGGAGTCTGTGCCGTAATAGCTTATCTTTTTTCTATCCCCGAACATTGATACGAAAATGAGACATTTTCTTCAAAAACTTTTTAAAAAAAACAACAACCCCAAAACTTGTGGATAACCCCTAACACACAACAAAACGGGCCATTCAGCTTTTGAAAGGAGGCAGAAAAAGCTGAAATAGGCAGGGAAGGGGGCAAAACAGTGGTAACGTGGACGCAAAGCAGCAGAGGTCGGCTTGTGCCGTCACACTGCGTTGTGCGTGGAACGAACGCCGTACAAATAACGTGACGTTGTGGTCCAAAAAACAGATGCACGGAGGAAGTCCAGGCCTCTCAACACAGCGTTCTCGCTAGGAAGGTGCAAATCGAATTGCAAAATTAGCAGGCGATGCACCATACCCAAAAAATGGAGGACCGCGAGCGAGGCAGGGGCCTTAAAAAGTGTTAAGTTGGATGCCACAACCATCGCACTTGGACGCCCCGGCAGCCCCGGCTGACAATGTGACACCCTCGCCCTTTGTGGATGCCCAGGGGCCTGTCTCTGAATCAGCCAGGGCTCTGATGTCCTTTGTCAACCAATTTTATCACCAACGGATAGGAAAGAGGGACGCTTTTATGCATCCACAGCCATCAGCTGGACGTTGCAAGGACACTTTCCTGCAAGAGCAGCGAGCGCCCGCTTTGGCCAGCCTTGAGGAGCCTTTGCAAGGACTAAGAAGGATGCTTAAAAAACACCTGGATAATTCCCCACTTCAGCCCCGGTCCCTGAAGCGCAAAACTCATCTAGCCAGGCTTTAACCTCCCGTGGATCAAATGTTCTTCTCCTGCAGATGAGATTTCTAATTTGACATTTTAGGCCTCTAAAGAACAAAATCTCTGCTGAGATATCAAGGCAGCCTCCTGAACCTGCCAAGCTCCCATCCTAGGGAAAGTTTTCCAGCACGGGCAAACGAGGTTTTCTCCCGTGTCTGAAAATCATCTTTAAACATCTCGTCTTTGGGCAACGTGGACCTCTGTGGAGCTAGAGACGGGATGCAGTGGACGCTTCCCTCCGCCGATGGAGTTGCGCCACGGAACGTCACATCTGTATCTGTCCCAGGGATAAACGGAGGCCAGGCCTTTAGCCACAGCCAGGCAAGTGGGGGAATGTGACTTCAGTTCAAGCCAAGATCTAGCCAGGACCAGTGCTCAAGGACAGAGGATCCCGGTTGCAGAATCCTCGCAGAATTTTGCAGAGGATTCGGGAACGCTCTCTGGAAGTTGGTCTGGTTCCAGGCTGCATCGGAGCACCCCTCTTCCCTCCTCCTGGCTACCTGAGAAGAGATGGTGGCTAGGGACTCGTCCGCGGTCCGGAGGCTCAAGGACACGAAATCCTGGCCAGCCGAGAGACCTCGGTTGAAAGAACGGCGCCCGTCAGCCCTGCAGCTCCCAGAGGGAGAATGACCTGCCCTCACGGACTCGGGCAACTGGCGGACAAACCCCACCGGGCCCATCATTGCATGTAAAGGCAGCTGGGGTGCGCGTATCGAGTCCTAACTGCCAAGTTAGGACATCATGCGAGCAAGACGTCTCGAGCGCATGAGGCCTCCTGAGGTACAAACCGGGATCAGCCGGACAATGTCGCGCCACCCGCTGGACGCCGGTACCCGGCAGGGAGGCTGCTGGCTCGTGCCCTGGATCCAGAGCAGGTGGCAGTGGGGGCCGTGTGGAAGGTTATGCGTGGTAAACACCACGCCGAGTGCCACTGCAACAGCTCAAAGAAATGTTTACTTTGTCGGAAGCACAAGCGTCAATGGCAAACCTGAGATGGTTCGCTTAAGGTCCTCCTGTCCCTGAGGAGACCTTTGTGGAACGACCCCCCCCCCAGTGGGGGTCTTCCACCTTGCCCCAGTCCTACTTCTTCTTCTTCCCTTTCTTCTTCAGAGAGCCCGGCCACGGGAAGCCACGGAACTCCAGGCAGGCGGCGGCGTTGTGGGCGATGTAGTAGAGGTTGAGCATGGCGGCTGGGCTCAGAATATCCACCTCCACGGCGGCCTTCTTGGATTTCTTCCCAGCCTTGCCTTTCCCTTTCCCTGAGCCCTTCCCTTTGCTCTTGCCTCCCTGTGGGGTGGGGTGGGGTGGGGTGGGGTGGGAGCCAGAAACAAACAAACACAAAAAAAATCCGTCTTGTAGCGCACTAGCAGGGTGCCTCTTCTTCAGGAACCTACACAATTCAGAGCCAGCTTGGTGTAGTGGTCAAGAAACCAGGAGACGGTGAGTTCTAGACTTGCCTTAGGCATGGAAGCCAATTGGGTGACTTTGGGCCAATCACCAGGAGACGGTGAGTTCTAGACCCGCCTTAGGCATGGAAGCCAATTGGGTGACTTTGGGCCAATCACCAGGAGACGGTGAGTTCTAGACCCACCTTAGGCATGGAAGCCAATTGGGTGACTTTGGGCCAATCACCAGGAGACGGTGAGTTCTAGACCCGCCTTAGGCATGGAAACTGACTGGATGACTGGGCCAATCGCCAGGAGATTATGAGTTCTAGTCCCGCCTTAGGCATGAAAGCTGGCTGGGTGACTCTGGGCCAGTCCCTCTCAACCCAGCCCACCTCACCAGGTTGTTGTGGGTTAAACGGAGGAAGAGGTAGTATTGTGTCTGCTTGCTGCCTCAAGTTACTTCTACAGTAATAAAGGCTGGATATAAATCAAATCAATAAAAACACACAAATTGCCACTTGTGCACCTGGGGATTGTTTCATGGCCTGTGATGGCCTGGCCCATCCTTGTGTCTGGAAACCAGACCAGCCTGGAGCGATGTGACCCAGCATGTCTGGGGGAGGCAAAGGGTGGCAGCAAGCTGGGCAAAGCTGCCAGTTAAATCAATTTAAATAGGTGCCCATCGCATTGAAGAGACACCCCTTTAGCTAATTCCTCCCAGGGGTGCTTCAACCAGCGAGATGGAGGTGAAGGAGATGACCACTACACCACACAATTGGGGTCCCTGGGGCCAAATTCGGCCCCTTTCTGCCTCCACCTCTGCACGGCCGGGGGACGTGGGCATGGCTTCACCGCCACAATCCGAGGAACAGAGCGGGAGAATCTTAAGCACCCCCCAGAATTAATGCTCACAGAGGACTTACAACCGTTCCTTTTAGTGACCGTTCAAAGGAACAGCGGCACTGACTAAAAACTGACGACTGTTTTTCACACTTAACGACCGTGGTCACGTGATCCAAATTGGCAACTGGTTCCTATTTACGATGGTCGCCGTGCCCCAGTGTCACGGGATCCCCTTTTGCGACCTGACAGGCAAACTCAACGGGAAAGCCAGCTTCACAATCGTGTTAGTAACTTAACAGCTGCAGGGATTCACTTAACAACGGTGGCAAGGAAGGTCGTAAAGTGGGGCCAAGCTCACTCGGCAACTGTCACTTAGCAACGTAAATTTTGGGCTCCGTTGTGGTCGCCAGGGTGAGGACTGCCGGCCTGCTCGGCTCTCTCTCACCCTGCAGCCAGAAAGAGCAATATAATTACCTGTCCCCACAGGTTAGGCCCGGGGAGGTATACCTTACCATAGTGTCATCCTTTTATTCATGTGAGTGGATGAGCATCGTGCCCACTTTCAAAGAAAGACCACCGGATCGGATTCCAGACACAGCAACTGCAGGGTCAAGGGGGGAAAAAGAACAAACAACAGGTGAGGCCTGTATACCTTGCAGAAAAAATAGTCCTATTTCTGATCAGAGATGACCGCAGAAAACCGCAGGGCGCACCCAGCACAAAAATCAAATTCCTTTTTACGCAATACGGGCAGTCCGTTAAATCTTTATTATAATAAAGGCCAGCCTAAAGACGATAAAATGCAGACCATCATTTCAAAAGCTAAATAATATAAAACACACAAAATTAAAAAAAAAAAACATGTGAAGTCCTCAACTTATGACCGCAACCGAGCCCAACGTTTCCATTGCTAAGTGGAACAGCGAAGTGTGTTTTGTCTCGTTTTACAACCTCGCTGGCCACAACGGTTAAGCGAGGCCGCTGCAGTTCTTAAGCTAGCAACCCGGTCGTTAAGGGAATCTGGCTTCCCCCATTGAGTTGGCTTGTTGGTGGTCGCAAAATGGGATCCCGTATGATCCCCAGGACACTGTGACATCGTAAATATGAGCCAATTGCCAAGCATTCAAATATAAATCACGTCACCACGGGGATGCTACAAGGGTCAAATGTGTGAAAATCAGTCCTAAGTCACTTTTTTCACTGATGTAACTAGGACAGGGGTAGGCAACCTTGGCTCTTTCATGACTGGTGGACTTCAACTCCCAGAATTCCTGAGCCAGCCATGCTGAGGGGAAAGGGAGAGGTTTCCAAACTGAGCCATGCTGGCTGATGAATTCTGGGAGTTGAAGTCCACCAGTCATGAAGGGGCCATAGTTCTCCCATGCTGGCTCAGGAATTCTGGGAGTTGAAGTCCACGAGTCATAAAAGAGCCAAGGTTGCCTACCCCTGAACTAGGAGGAAGGAGTAGTTAAAGGCAAAGGGAGGGAGGGAGGGAAGGAAGGAAGGAGGGAAGGAAGGAAACAAAAGAGGGAAGGAAGAAAAAAAAGGAAGGAATAGAATAGAGCTGGAAGTGACCTTGGAGGTCTTCTAGTCCAGCCCCCCCTCACACAGACCCCCACTCAAGCAGGAGAACTGATACCATCTCAGACAAGGAAGGAAGGAAAAGAGGGAAGGGAGGAAGGAAGGAAAAGAGGGAAGGAATAAAATAGAATAGAAAAGAAAATAGAATAGAATAAGAAGGATGAATAGAATAGAATAGAATAGAATAGAAGCTGGAAGGGACTTTGGAGGTCTTCTAGTCCAGCCCCCCCCCTCTCCCCACCCCGCTCAAGCAGGAGAACCTATATACCCTCTAAGACAAGGAAGGAAAAGAGGGAAGGATGAAAAGAAGGAAAAGAGAAAGGAAGGAAATGGAGGGAAGCAAGGAAACAAAAGAGGGAAAGAAGGAAAAGAGGAAAGGGAGGAAGGAAAAGAGGAGAGGAAGGAAGGAAGGAAGCATCCCCTGAAATTCAGACAACACACTAAACCTGGTTCCTAAATTAATCCACTTTCTGGGCCGGGTAGACACGGGATGGAGAGGAAGCCTTAACCCGAGGACCAGCCGACCCGTCTAAGCAGCCGCGGAGTCAGAACCGGGACCACCAGCCTCGCCCCCTCCCACCGTCCCGCTTCGCCTCTCCTCACCTGCCCGGGGTGTCCACGACCCGCGGTGCCCGTTTCCACGTGGCCGACGGGACACGCGTCGCAGACCCCTCCGCCGCAACCGCCGCAACGGACGCCCGCGGTGGGCGGGGCTCCTCGCCAAGGGGCGGGGCTCGGAGGCTTCCGTTTGTCCCGCGGTTACTCTGGTTGCCATGGGGAAGGGGGAGGGTCCCACTCCCGGTGGCTAGGCAACGAGCCTCCCGACTCGGGAGGGAGGGGGAAAGAGAAGGCCCGCGCCTGCGCAGTCAAAATAATTCTGGGACGAGACCTTTTGGAGCAGGGGGTCTTCAAACTTGGCCCTTTTATGATTTGTGGACTTCAACTCCCAGAATTCCTCAGCCAGGCACGCTGGCTGAGGAATTCTGGGAGTTGAAGTCCACAAGTCATAAAAGGGCCAAGTTTGAAGATCCCTGTTTTGGACGTTTTTGTTTTTTTTAAACCAGGTGTATCCAACCCTGATCACGTGACGACTTGTGGACTTCAACTCCCAGAATTCCCCCAGCCAGCATAGAAGGGAGAGGGGGTTGCTCTCTGTTTATATACAAGTTTATATACAACCACCCAGAACATTCCTAACAACACTGACAGGACAGGTTTTGTGTGAGTGTGTATACACACACACACGTGTATACACACACACACACACACAAACACACACACACTTTTATATAAATGTCTGCAAGAAAACAACCCAGTTCAGACAAAGCATCAAGAATCCCACAGTCCTCCTGCTCCTCTCCACAAACCCCATTCCCCTCTAGCACTGATGATGTTACCTAGTTGGGTCATGAAACGTCTGCAAGAAAACAACCAAGCTCAGAGAGCACCAAGGACCCCACAGTCATCTTCCTCCTCCTCCTCCTCCTCCTGTCCGCAAACCCCACTCCCTTCTAGCACTGATGATGTTACCTAGTTGGGTTAGGAAAAGTTTGCAAGGAAACCACCCAGCTCAGAGAACACCAAGGACCCCACAATCTTCTTCTTCCTCCTCCTCCTCCTCCTCTCCACAAACCCCACTCCCCTCTAGCACTGATGATGTTTCCTACTGGGTCATGAAACGTCTGCAAGGAAACCACCCAGCTCAGAGAGCACCCAGGACCCCCACAGTTCAACCCTGAGCTACAAACACAATTACGACCGCAACCGAGCCCAAAATTTCCATTGCAAAGTGAGACAGTTGTGAAGTGAATTCTATACCCCATTTTATGACCTTTATTGCCGGAGTTCTGAAGTGGATCACTGCAGTTTGTTAAGCGAGTCACATGGTTGTTAAGTGAATCCGGCTCCCCCATTGACTTGGCTTGTCAGATGGTCGCAAAAGGGGATCACGTGATCCCGGGGAAGCTGTGACCGTCGTAAATGTGAGTCGGTTGCCAAGCCTGTGAATTCTGGTCACATGACCGTGGGGACGCTGCAAAGATCGCAAGTGTGAACGATGGTCATCAGTCACTTTTTTCAGTGAGGTGACTTTGAACGGTCACTTAATTTCGTTGTGAGTTACACAATGACAATATAAAGATATTCTAGTCTAGTCTATATTCTATTCTATATTCTATTCTGTATTTCTATTCTATATATTCTATATTCTATTCTGCATTTCTATTCTATTCCATTCCATTCCATTCTATATTTCATTCTATTCTATTTCTATTCTATTCTATTCTATTCTATTCTATTCTATTCTATTCTATTCTATTCTATTCTATTCTATTCTATTCTATTCTATTCTATTCTATTCTATTCTATTCTATTCTAAATGAACTGTTGTAAATCAAGGCCTACCTGTATTGTCCTTTGATCAGTTTCCTTTCTTTCTGGGCGATATTCCAAAAACTCAAAATGTTGGCTTATGATGGTGTAGTCAGAACGGGATGCTAACATGCATAAGGATGGAAGCTAAATCTTCTCTTAGCCTTTTCTTCCAAAACAAATTGCAAATCCCCTGCACACCTCAGCAGCTTTTTTTTTTTAAAGGAGAAGCAGCAAAGATGCTGCCACCAAGGTGGCTTGTTATGCACATGATCCTATGTCCTATATATAGTAGTTTTCCAGGAGGCTAATGCTTTTTAAGCATAAGGTTATTCCATTAAAACGACATTTACAGAGGATGGGCAAGGAAGGAAGTTTGGCTGAGCTGATAATCCGAATTTCAATATGGTTTTAGCTGCCTTGTGCAGAGCCAGTGGCCATCTGGCACATTAATTTTATAGCTTTTTTATTAACCGATGTTAAGTCAAGACAGAAGGGGGAAAGAAGAATTCGAAGAAGGAAAGAAGCAAAAATGAATGTCTACGTTTATTTTTCCTAAAAAAAAAAATGCACTTGTCCTAGTAGTTTCTCTTGAGGTTAATGCTTTTAACACGTCCCTGTTTCAGATCCATTTAATTTCACCGTAAATTAAATCAACATTTCAAACCTGTCCAGAAATCTCTCTTCCTGTAGTTTAAAATGCTCTCCCATTGTTACGGTGAAAATACTGGTTCTCTCTCTCTGTGTGGGTAACAAATATTTTAAATATAATGAAACAATCCAAAGAATAAAACTATTTAAGAATAGATTTTTATTCTTAGTTATACCTCGTGCTTAGGATAACAACACGCTTCCTTAAAAAATAATTTGCGAATGCAACCTGCATTAGGAAATCAACATTTTTCACTCCGCAGGAATAAAAGAGAACCACCTGCTTTGAGGGATTTGAATGCAGATAAGCAACTATAAAGACAATGATTGTGCAGTGCCATACAGCAAATATTTTGCATGCCGCTACCATTTTTAAAATCACATATTTTTCATTTCCAAACAAGGTCAAAGCAGCTCCTTAAAAGGATTCCAAACAAAATGATGAGCGATTTTTATTTTATTTTTTGGTCTTCACGCAGGCCCTTTCACAGAATGGATAAAGTGCACATCTGGTTTGCAGCCGTTTCAGTGAATTTTAAGTCCACGTAATTCTCCAGGTTGCTAAATATATTCACGGCATTGGCTTATTTCTTTACAGATAGGATGTCACAGGTGACGTTCTCTTTTGTGCCTATAAAACGCAGCCTGTCAAATACATCCAGGCCTTTTGAGAAATGTACTTTCCGATGGGCTAGAATCCAAAAAACGAAAATCCTCTTATTTGTATGTTAGAGAGAAATCTGTGCCATGCTGCTAAGGCTGCCAATAAAATTGTCTCACACACATATAACCACACGTAGCCATACATTCAAGCAGGTCAGAAATACAAGCGTGTTTAACTCTCGTCTTGTGCTCATGAACCAAGCTTTGCTTAACGCATTACCCTCCTGCTCTTTCTTGCTACCCGTGTTTGTGGCATAAAAACACACACAAAGCATGAAGCCGCTCATGGGGGAAAACCCGTATGTTGCCGCTGAAGCGCAGATTTGGGGACGTGCAAAATATCCTTTACGTTTGAGCAAGCAAGCAACAGGGCTGGCATGCTTTAAACATTGTCACTCCACCGGAATAAAAGAGAACATCGGTATGAAGGGATCTGAATGCATTCCTGATAAGCAACTATCAACATAACTATTACGCAGTGCCATATAGTAAATATTTCGTGGGCCGCTACAATTTTTTAAAAGCACGTTTCATTTCCAAACCAGATAAAAGTAGTTCTTGAACGTTTGATGCATTTTTGATTCATCAAAAGCATCAAAACACTTTAATGCGACGCTGTAACGCTTGAGGAAAATTCTTGTAATATATGCCCGGCGAATCACGCATAAAAAGTTGGAAGAAAACAGCACGGTGTTTTTATATATATTTTTTGGTATATAATTTGCACATCTCCCATATATTTGTACATATCGGAGATAACGCAAATGCCCCTAATTCATCCTTACATTCTGAAAAAATATTCTATGGATATTGTTTTCTATGTGGAGAGTGTCTTCAAAGGTGGTTATTAAATAAAATATTTTGCCGAAATGTTTGATGGAATCAGCTGTAGATTGTCTGTAACGAAAGAAGTGACTTAGGATGTCACTGATCTTACAGGTATGTTTGCCCAGGTAATTATTCATAGAAAATGAGCCAAATTCTCAGAGGTGTCCAATCTTGGTCACTTTAAGACTTGTGGACTTCAACTCCCAGAATTCCCCAGCCAGCCATTCTGAGAGTTGAAATCCACAAGTCTTAAAGGAGCCAAAGTTGGACACCGCTGACGTATACAATCTCCTTCATTCAAAGCCACCATTATAAGACCTTTAAATATATATCATGGAACACCGATCAGGGAAAAACGACTGGAATAATAATAAATTTCTCTTTGCTTTGCTTACAGGCCCATAACATTGAGGGGAAAGGTCGAAGAATTCGTTTTGTAGGGCAGGGGTCCCCAACCTTGGCGACTTTAAGACTTGTGGACTTCAACTCCCAGAATTCCTCAGCCACCTTGGCTGGCTGAGGAATTCTGGGAGTTGAAGTCCACAAGTCTTAAAGTCGCCAAGGTTGGGGACCCCTGCTCTAGGCAGTTAATTCATTGCAGAAAGACATCCGCAGATCAAAAACCAAAAACCAAAAAACCACCACACCTCCTCTTTCCCCCCCCACGCGTAGTCCTTGTCGTCTGAAGCACCGAGTTCGAATCCCGTCCCCATCACTGGTAACACAGCAGCTCTTCCCAGTGAATGGGCTGGGAAAATACTTCTCTCTCTAGCCAGAGTTCGTACGAAAAGTGGAAATCTTCGGGTAGTTCTAACTGTTGTCCCAGCACGCTCTGAAGGCAGTTGTCGACCGGACAAAATTCAGCATCCCGGATCTTGTCGTACCTCCGACTATTAAAGGACTCGATGTGGGCTCGTAAACTGCATTCTTCCGCTTGGAAGTCCCAAGGACGAGCATCGACATCTACGTGCGGAAAACACACAGGGGAAAAAAGAGAGAATCGTTAAAGAGTTGGAAGGGACCTCGGAAGTCATCTAGTCCAACCCCCTGCTCAGGCAGGAAATCCTATTCCATTTCAGACAAATGGCTGTCCAAAAATGGCATTGGAGCACCCACAACTTCTGGAGGCAAGTAGTTCCACTGGTTAATTGTCCTCACTGTCAGGAAGTTTCTCCTTAATTCCAGGTTGCTTCTCTCCTTGGTTAGTTTCCATCCGTTGCTTCTTGTCCTGCCTTCAGGTGCTCTGGAGAATAGCTTGACCCCCCCCCCTCTTCTTTGGGGCAGCCCCTCAAATACTGGAAGACTGCTATCACATTATCCCTAATCCTTCTCTTCGTTAATACTTAGTTCCCTTAGTCATTGATCATGATGGTATTAAGAGAATAACAGAGTTGGAAGGTCCCTTGGAGGTCTTCTAGTCTAACCCCCTGCTCTATACCATTTAAGACAAGTGGTTGTCCAGTCTCTCCTTAAAAACCTCCAGTGATGGACCACCCACAACTTCTGTTCCACTGATTGTTTTAACTCAGGAAATTCCTCCTTAGTTCTAAGGTTGCTTCTCTCCATCCGTTGCTTCTTGTCCTGCCTTCAGGCACTTTGAATAACAGAATAACAGAGTTGAAAGGGACCTTGGAGGTCTTCTAGTCCAACTCCCTGCTCAGGCAGGAGACTTTTTTAATACCATTTCAGACAAATGCCTGTCCAATCTCTTCTTAAAAACCTCCAGTGATGGAGCACCCACAACTTCTGGTGGCAAGCTGTTCCACTGATTAATTGTCCTCACTGTCAGGAAGTTTCTCCTTAGTTTCAGGTTGCTTCTATCAATAATAATAATAATAAAATAAACAACACCAACAATATAATAAATGTTGGAAGGGACCTTGGAGGTCATCTAGTCCAACCCCCTGCTCAGGCAGGAAAACCTATACCATTTCAGACAAATGGCTGTCCAGTCTCTTCTTAAAAACCTCCAGTGTTGGAGCTTCACCGCTTCTGAGGCAGGTTGTTCCACTGGTTAATTGTTCTGTCAGGAAGTTTCTCCTTAATTCCAGGTTGCTTCTCTCCTTGATGAATTTCCATCCGTTGCTTCTCGTCCTGCCTTCAGGGGCTTTGGAGAATAGCTTGACGACCTCTTCTTTGGGGCAGCCCCTGAGATACTGGAAGACTGCTATCCTGTCCCCCCTCATCCTTCTCTTCATTAAACTAGACCCACCCAATTCCTGCAACCCTTCTTCGTATGCTTGAGCGAAGCGGAGCTGAGCTTTCGGTCAAGGTTTACCCCCCTTTTAGGCAGCTGGGGATTTCTGCCCCACTCACCGTTGCCGTAGGCCCAGTCGTCATTCATGCGGTGACGGACCTTCTGATAGATGGCTGACATGGTCTTCATGTTGCTCTTTCTCCACTGGCGCCCGAGATACTTGGTCTGGCTCTTCAGCAACTTCAGGACGTAGAGCTGCATCATGGCTTGTTTCACCTTCAAAGCGCGTTTCAGGATAGGAGCGGACTTGAACACCACCAGCATCTATCCGGAGACCAGACGGGAAGAAAGAAGATCAAACTGGAGAAATATGTGCAAAAGGACCGCCGTAAAAACACAAGGGGATTCAAACAGGCTAACGTTTCAAAAAAGGGAGAAGAACACAACATATTGTCAATAGAAGAGCATCTTTGCGGCTCCAGGTTGAGCTGTGGGGTCCTGGGGTGCTCTCTGAGCTGGGCGCTTTCCTTGCAGATGTTTCAGGACCCAACTAGGGAATATCTAGTGATTTAAACCCCACTCCCTTCTAACACTGATGATGTTACTAGAAACGTCTGCAAGGAAACCGCCAAGCTCAGAGAGCACCAAGGAACCCCACAGTACCAGTTGGGTCATGAAACATCTGCAAGAAAACCCAGCTCAGAGAGCACCAAGGACCCCCAGTTTCCTCCTCCTCCTTCTCCTCTTCCATAAATAAATAGAAAATAAATAAATGCCTGTATCTCCTGTCAAAACTGGGAAGGACAAGAGACTTACCATTGTCCTGGAATGTTTTCCACTTGGTCAGTTTGTTGAGTATCCTCAGGAGGTTGATGCAAGAGAAGAGATTCCTCCAGCAAAACTGGTTGTTGTCTCCTGTCTCCTTCGGGCAAGGAAATGGACGAATTGCAGCATTCCACCGCAATGGCTTTTTTTTCCCACAACAACAACTAACTGCCTAAAGGGGGGGAGGTTGGACTAGAAGACCTCCCAGGTCCCTTCGACTCTGTTATTCTGTTATAACTAACTTCACCAACGTGCAAGAGGTGATTAAGCCACGGTGACTTACGAGACTTTCAGCATTGAGCTCTGGTAACTCATGGATGGTGCTGGAGGGATAATCCAAGGTGGAAACGCTGCAGGGAAATAAAAGGGGGGGGGAGAGAGAGAGAGAGGAGAGAGAGAGAAGAAGAAGAAGAAGAAGAAGAAGAAGAGAAGAAGAAGAAGAGAAGAAGAAGAAGAAGAAGAAGAAGAGAAGAAGAAGAAGGAAGAAGAAGAAGGAAGAAGAAGAAAGAAGAAGAAGAAGAAGAAGAAGAAGAAGAAGAAGAAGAAGAAGAAGAAGAAGAAGAAGAAGAAGAAGAAGAAGAAGAAGAAGAAGAAGAAGAAGAAGAAGAAGAAGAAGAAGAAGAACAGAAGCGTCAGTTGCAGCTTTGAAATGGCTTCTTGGGTTTCCAGGCAGACGGGAAGGCAAGGGTTAAGGCAGCCGGCACCTGTTTTTGGCGGTGATGTAGGACATGATGTTCTGGTTGAAGAACTTCAGGATGAGTGGAATGCAGTTGGCGAAGACCAGATGCTGGGCAACATACTCGAACTGGAGGAAGAGAAAAGGGAAAGGATCACAGAGGGAAGGGATTCGAAAGAGGAGAAGTTTTTGTGGCTCAGGACTGGGCGGTGAGGACCTGGGTGCTCTCTGAGCCGGGTGGTTTCCTTGCAGACGTTTCATTCTACAACTAGGGAACGTCATCAGGGCTAGAAGGGAGGGGGGTGTGAAGGGAGGAGGAGGAGGAAGAAGAGGAGGTGGTGGTAGAGGTGCAGGTGGAGGAGTACAGAGTCCTTGGTGCTCTCTGAGCTGGGTGGTTTCCTTGCAGACATTTCATGACCCAACTAGGGAATGTCATCAGGGCAGAGAGGAGGAGGAGGAGGAAGAGGAGGAGGATGGGGTCCTTGGTGCTCTCTGCTTGGTGGTTTTCTTGCAGACGTTTCATGACCCAACTAGGGAACATGATCAGTGCTAGAAGGAAGCTGGGTTTGCAGAGAGGAAGAGAATGAAATGAGGAGGAGGAGGAGGGGGGGGGGAAAGTGGGTCCTTGGTGCTCTCTGAACTGGGCAGCTTTCTTACAGACGCTTCATGACCCAACTAGGGAATATCATCTGTTCTAGATGGGGGGGGGTTGTGGAGTAGAGGAGGAGGAGGGGGGGGAAGGGACCAGACCTGCCAGGTTAGCAGCTTTTGCACAGCTGGCGCCCACATTTATTTATTGAATTATGATTTGTTTATTAAAGAAATGTACAGGCAGTCCTCGACTTACAACAATTGAGCCCAAAATTTCTGTCATTAAGTGAGGGATTTGTTAAGTGAATTTTGCCCCGTTTTACGACCTTTCTTGTCAAGTCAATCCCTGTAGCTCTTAAGTCAGTAACGCGGTTGTTAAGTGAACCCGGCTTCCCCGTGGACTTGGCTCATCAGAAGGTCGCAAAAGGGGATCGCGTGACCCCCCCCCCGGGACACGGCGACCGTCGTAAACATGAACCGGTGGCCAAGCCTCTGAATTTTGATCCCGTCATCACGGGGATCCTGCGACGGTCCTAAGTGCGAAAAACGGCCCTAAGTGACTTTTTTTTCGCGCCCTTGTCACTTTGAGTGGTCACTAAACGAACCGTCGTAAGTGGAGAACTCGCTGTATCCCTTACGGGAAAACTCTGTCTGGTACTCGTCCTTTTCGGTACTTGTTGCGCCTCCCGCCACCAATTAAGGATGAATGCTGAGATACCGCTATCGATACAAGCTGTACACGATGCGAATCAAATAGCTATAAAAACGACGGAGGGCCGTCTCGCTCCCCAGAGACCCGCCAAGTCCCACCTGGTAAACGTGGTTCAGCCGGAAATGCTTCAGGAGCAGCAGCAACAAAGCCGCGATGCTCTTGACGATGATTTCCTTGTGCCGGTTCACGTCGATCCCCAGCTTCATGCTCTGGAGGACAGTCACCCTGAACCCCGGAGGAAAAAAGGGGGAAGATTAAAATCGGGGGGTGTCCAACTGTGGTGGCCACTTTAGAAGACTTGCGGACTTCAACTACCCAGGATTCCCCAGCCGGCCTAGAATTCTGGGAGTTGAAGTCCCCACAAGTCTTCAAATGGCTAAGGTTGGACATCCTTGCCCATCCTGGACGAATGGATGTCCGGCCTCTTCATGAAAGCCTCCAGTGATGGAGCACCCACAACCTCTGCAGGCAGCATGTTCCACAGATGAAATAATAATAATAATAATAATAATAATAATAATAATAATAATAATAATAATAATAATAATAATAATAATAATAATAATAATAATAATAATAGTAATAATAGTAATAATAATAATAGTAGTAGTAATAGTAGTAGTAATAGTAGTAATAATAATAGTAGTAGTAGTAATAATAGTAATAATAATAGTAGTAATAATAATAGTAATAATAGTAATAATAGTAATAATAGTAATAATAGTAATAATAGTAATAACAATAGTAACAATAATAATAATAATAATAATAATAATAATAATAATAATAATAATAATAATAATAATAATAATAATAATAATAATAATAATTCCATTGACAATAATCTTACGAAACACAAAACAGGGATACTACATCTCAAGCCAGCATGGCAAGATAAACCATCTGCTGTACATGGATGACTTAAAACTGTACGCGAAAAGCCACACTGAACTTGAATCAATACTCAACGCAGTCCAACTATTTAGTGGCGACATCAGAATGAACTTTGGACTTGGAAAATGTGCTGTACTATCCATGCAATGAGGAAAAATGGCAAAAATAGAAGGAATAGAACTGGGAAATGGAAGTATTGTGAAAGCACTAGCAAAGGATGACGGTTACAAATACCTAGGCATATTGGAAGGAGATAACATCTTGAACGGAAAAGTCAAAGAGTCAACGCAAAAGGAATACATCAGGAGAGTCCGCAAAATTTTAAAATCAAAGCTGAATGCTGGAAACATAATTAAAGCCATTAATACACGGGCAGTCCCAGTGATACGCTACCCAACTGGAATTATCAACTGGACTTTGGCTGAACTGGAAAACCTAGACCGGAAAACACGTAAACTTTTGAATATGCACCACGCTCTACATCCACGAAGTGACATCGACAGGTTGTACCTGCCAAGAAAAATAGGGGGCAGAGGACTATTGCAAATCCACCAAACTGTAGAAGAAGAAAAACGAAGTTTGAATGACTATGTGAATCAAAGTACAGAAAAACTGCTGCAGGCTGTGAAAACAGAGAGCACTATAAAAATAACAGAAACAAAGGCAGAATATAAGGAAAAACGGCTGGATGACAGATTAAATAGATGGAAAACCAAAACTTTGCATGGACAGCATTTGAAAAACATTGAAGGAAAATGTAATAACAACTTGATATGGGCATGGCTTAAGATGGGAACCATCAAGAAAGAAACGGGAGGCTTAATACTGGCTGCTCAAGAACAAGCATTACCAACTAATGCCATGAAAGCGAAGATACAAAAATCCACTGACAATCCAAATTGCCGACTTCGCAATGACAAAGTTGAAACTGTTTCACACCTAATCTGTGAGTGCAGCAAAATCGCACAAACTGATTACAAATCTAGACATGATCGAGTTGCTAAATTAATCCACTGGGCATTGTGTAAAAAATACGACTTGCCTGTGTCCGAAAAGTCGTGGGAACACAGGGTGGAAAAAGTTGTTGAGAATGAGAGGGTGAAGATCTTGTGGGACTTTCGAATACAGACAGATCGCCATTTGGAACACAATACGCCGGATATCACAGTTGTAGAGAACCGAAGCATACAGCTGATTGATATCGCTGTACCAGGAGATGCCAGAGTCGAAGAAAAAGAACTGGAAAAAATTACGGAATATCGCGACCTGGCCATCGAAACTGCGCGATTATGGATGAAACGTGTAACAGTGGTACCCATTGTCATCGGGGCACTGGGAACTATGTCCAAAAACTTTGCAAAATACATCAAGAAACTGCAGCTTCCTGCAATAACTCCAGCAATGTTACAAAAAACTGCGCTACTCGGAACATCTTATATTTTAAGGAAGGTACCTGGTTGACACCTAGGATGCTGGTAGCAACCCGTGTCAACCATCAGCGCCAGCCAATTTGAATGTTCAGTTGACTGAGGTTCATGTTTAATGAATAAAAGATGATGATGATGATGATGATGATGATGATGATAATAATAATAATAATAATAATAATAATAATAATGATGATGATGATGATGATGATGATGATGATGATGATGTTGGAAGGGACCTTGGAGGTCTTCTAGTCCAACCCCCTGTTCAAGCAAGAGGTCCTATAATCATTCCAGACCAACTGTTGTCCAA
Organism: Azemiops feae; assembly: GCA_023970755.1. Classification (NCBI taxonomy): domain Eukaryota; kingdom Metazoa; phylum Chordata; class Lepidosauria; order Squamata; family Viperidae; genus Azemiops; species Azemiops feae. Next base: position 5,875 of record JALGBA010004120.1, on the reverse strand, counting down.
TCTCTTCTTAAAAGCCTCCAGTCGTGGAACACCCACAACTTCTGGAGGCAAGCAGTTCCACTGGTTAATTGTTCTCACTGTCTGGAAATTTCTCCTTAGTTCTAGGTTGCTTCTGTCCTCAACGAGTTTCCATCCGTTGCTTCTTGTCCTGCCTTCAGATGTTTTGGAGAAGAGGTTGACCCCCCCCCCTTCTTTGTGGCACCCCTCAAATATTGGAAGACTGCTATCATGTCACCCCTCGTCCTTCTTTTCATTAAACTAGACCTACCCAATTCTTCGTATGTTTTAGCCTCCAGTCCCCTGATCATCTTTGTTGCTCTTCTCTTCCCTCTTTCTAGAGTCTCAACATCTTTTCTACATCGTGGTGACCAAAACTGGAGGCCGTATTCCAAGTGTGGCCTTACCAAGGCATTGTAAAGTGGTATTAACACTTCACATGATCTTGATTCTATCCCTCTGTTAATGCAGCCCAGCACTGTGTTGGCTTTTTTGGCAGCTGCAACACACGGCTGGCTCCTATTTAAGTGATTGTCCACTAGGACTTCCAAGGTCCCTCTCACAGTTACTGCTATCGAGCCAGGTACCACCTATCCCATGGCTGTGCATTTGGTTTTTCTTGCCTAAATGTAGAACCTGACTTTTTCCACCACTGAATTTCATTTTGTTAGATAGCGCCCAGTGTTCAAGTCTGTCCAGATCCTTCTGTATCTTAAGCCTGTCTTCTGGAGCAGGGGGCTTCAAACCTGGCCCTTTTATGACTTGTGGACTTCAACTCCCAGAATTCCTCAGCCAGGCACACGCTGTGTTGGCTATTCTTGCCAGCTTGGTGTCATCTGCAAATTTGATGAGTTCCCCATCTATCCCCTCATTTGGATCATTTATGAAGATGGCCTATTGTAGCCCTTGTATAAAGGACTACAATTCCTTCTCAAAGAGGACTACAATTCCCAGGATTCATGCCAATGCATAAACTCCTCCCCAAGGGTCAAAGGTAGCACTCCACCACATCGGGGTACTTCCGTAGCTTTTCTGGGGTGTCCTCCACTTACGGCATTTCCTCCGGTAAGACGTCAGCCAGGATGTTGATTGAGTCCGTCTTGGCTTTTGAAGTTGGGGCCGCGGCCAGCAGGATCTTGAGCAGAGCAATCTGAAGCAGGGAAGGAGAGGGTCAACCCCAAACTAGCCTTCAGAACAGGCGCCTCCAAACGTGGCCGCTTTTAAGACTGCTGGACTTCAACTCCCAGAATTCTATGCTGGCGGAGGAATTCTGGGAGTTGAAGTCCAGAAGTCTTAAAGTGGCCAGGTTTGGAGACTCCCCAATAACAACAGAAAACCTTTACAACCTACCAAAACATTCAAATTGACAGTCCTCAGTCCAATCAAACAGGTTTTGCACACTGCCTTCTGAGCGGGGGGCTGGACTAGAAGACCTCCAGGGTCCCTTCTAGCTCCTGTTCTATTCTATTCTATTCTATTCTATTCTATCCACATTTATTGGTACAGGTAGTCAACGGGGAAAGCCAGATTCACTTAACAACCGTGTTACTAACTTAACAACTGCAGTGGTTCCCCTAACAACGGTGGCAAGAAAGGTTGTAAAACGGGGCAAAACTCACTTAACGTCTGTCTCGCTTAGCAACAGAAATGTCCTGGAAATATAAATGGGGGGGCCGATTGATCATCCTAACTGTGATTGTGGCAACATCCCACAAACTTTACATCATATTGTGAGAATTGCCCCCCTCAAAGTTGCCTGGATCCCTGCAAAGGCTACATCACCTCGAAGGCAGTGCTGTCCAATGGCTAAAGCAGGGCTAGGCAACCTCGGCTCTTTTATGACTCCTGGACTTCAACTCCCAGAATTCCTGAGCCAGCCACGCTGAGGGGAAAGGGAGAGGTTTCCATGCTTAGCCATGCTGGCTCAGGAATTCTGGGAGTTGAAGTCCACAAGTCATGAAGGGGCCATAGTTCCCCCATGCTGGCTCAGAAATTCTGGGAGTTGGTCCACAAGTCATGAAGGGGCCATCCAGCCATGCTGGCTCAGGAATTCTGGGAGTTGAAGTCCACAAGTCATGAAGGGGCCAAAGTTGCCTACCCCTGGGCTAAAGGATCCAGACATCCAGCCACAGGTTCAGTCACTCCAGCCACCGCTGATACTTAATTTTATTCATAATTTTATTCATCCCTTGCACTGTGTGTTTTTAAAATAACTCCCTGCTCTGGCATGTATTTCGATGTTGGTACACATTTCATAGGTGGCTTCTCCCAATTTTATGCACGGTGCTGCGTTTGGCTAGGCCTCACAAAAAAAAATAAAAATAAAAATAAATAAAATAGGGCACAGGCCCAATGCTCACCATGTACTGTGGCAGGTTGAACAGCATAGCCTGATAGAGAACCTCACAAGGCGTCTCCTGCACATCTTCTTCCCCCTGAAGCGTGAGAACGGATGCGAAACAGTCAGAACAGAGCTGGGAAGGGACCTTGGAGGTCTTCTAATCCAACCCCCTGCTCAAGCAGGAGACCCACGGCCCTGGACCATTCCAGACAGGTGACTGTCCAGTCTCTTCTTCAAAAGCTCCAGGGATGGAGCACCCACAACTGGGAAGTGAAAAGGTTACTTGAAACTTGGAAATGATAAACACTAAATGTTAAAAGTTAAAACATGAACGGGAAATTAAAAATTGGGGAAAACTCATTAGGACGTTGATTGTCTATAAAGACTGAATGTTAAAATAATAAGGATACGTATAAGCCAGGGGTAGGCAACCTTGGCTCTTTTATGACTTGTGGACTTCAACTCCCAGAATTCCTGAGCCAGCATGGGGGAACTATGGCCGACTTGTGGACTTCAACTCCCAGAATTCCTGAGCCAGCATGGGGGAACTATGGCCCCTTCATGACTTGCGGACTTCAAATCCCAGAATTCCTGAGCCAGCGTGGGGGAACTATGGCCCCTTCATGACTTGTGGACTTCAACTCCCAGAATTCCTGAGCCAGCATGGCTCAGCTTGGAAACCTCTCCCTTTCCCCTCAGCGTGGCTGGCTCAGGAATTCTGGGAGTTGAAGTCCAGGAGTCATAAAAGAGCCAAGGTTGCCTACCCCTGGTATAAGCCAAAAATTACTGATAAATGTAAGAATGTCATTTTTGTTTAATTGATTTCATAGGAATTGTATTAGTTTAGACAGGAGACAGCGAATACTGAGGGGAAAAGGGAGGAAAAATTTGATGTAGAAGCTTGAGACCTGTACTGAAGATATTTGTATGTTATTGTATTGTTGATTGGCCCAGCCGCCACGTTGCTTTTTGAATACTTCAATGTAAAATTAGAAAATCAATAAAAACATTTATTAAAAAAAAAGAAAAGAAAAGGTGCATGGGGCAGCCTGTAGAAATAGTTACCAAAGAGATGGGGCATTTTTCCATTTCTTCCTCATTCTTGATCTGCACTTCGGCGACCGAGATATATTTGTGCTGAGGAGAAGATGGGAACAACAATCGCACAAAACAATTAAAATATTTCGGTGGGATTTTAGTTAAACACTTTGAAAGTTTGAGCCAAGTTTGGTCCAATGGTTAAGGCAGCAGGCTAGAAAGCAGGAGATGGTGAGTTCTAGTTCTGCCTTAGGCATAAAAGCCGGCTGGGTGACTTTGGGCCAATCACCAGGAGACTGAGAGTTCTAGTCCCGCCTTAGGCATGAAAACCAGATGGGTGATTTTGGGCCAATCACCAGGAGACAGTGAGTTCTAGTCCCTCCTTAGGCATGACAGCCTGCTAGGTGACTTTGGGCCAATCACCAGGAGACGGAGAGTTCTAGTCCCTCCTTAGGCATGACAGACCGCTCGGTGACTTTGGGCCAATCACCAGGAGACAGGGAGTTCTAGTCCCGCCTTAGGCACGAAAGCTAGCTGGGTGACTTTGGGCCAATCACCAGGAGACAGGGAGTTCTAGTCCCACCTTAGGCACGAAAGCTAGCTGGGAGACTTTGGGCCAATCACCAGGAGACGGTGAGTTCTAGTCCCGCCTTAGGCCCGAAAGCCAGCTGGGTGACTTTGGGCCAATCACCAGGAGACGGTGAGTTCTAGTCCCGCTTTAGGAACGAAAGCTGACTGGTTGTTCGGGGGCAAATTAGGAGCAGGAATGCTTGAGGTATGTCTGAGCTTGAGTTGTTTATAAAAACAATGAAGATGGTACATAAAGACATAAAAATAATATAAATAAAATGTCCCCAAACACTCAGCAGAGCTCCTGCAGAGCTCCTAGAATCTCCACGCGAGAAAAGCAGAATTCACAGCCAAGGCCCAATGTTTCTTGCCCTTGTTTCTCAACCTTGCCCGCTGTCAGATGGGTGGACTTCAACTCCCAGAATTCCACAGCCAGCCTTGCTGGCTGTGGAATTCTGGGAGTTGAAGTCCACCCATCTGAAAGCGGGCAAGGTTGACAAATACTGGCTTATATTGCAAAATATTTGCCTTACCTCTTTCAGAGTCTTCACACTTTCATGGATGGGGCACGGCAAGCCTACTAAAGTATCGGTGTCTCTACACGGGGGGATCAAAAGAGGCAGGGAGGAAGAACAAGGAAAGGAGACGTTAAGAAGCAAATATATCCTGTCTTCTTCCGGGTTCTGGAGGTCGTGCAGATCGGCGTTTTTGCAAGGCTGCCTTTGCAAGGACGGTTTATCGCCAACGATCCTTCCTTTCCGCTTTTATCAAACGGCAATTTTACAAACAGACTCTGGGACCCATCCGGTCAAAGTGAGCCGAGAACATTGTGGAACGTATAAATATTTCACCTGCTTTTCACACGGGCTACTCAACAAGTGCAGGATGGATGGATAGTCCTCTAGAAAACTCCCCCCCCCCCATTTGGAGTTAGTCAAATGTCTAACTGGAATTACAGCATCTGGAACCGGAAGAAGCCAGTGAAAGTGGAACAAAGAACTGCAAGTTACGAAGACTTGTCGGTTTGCAAAAAAAGAGAAAGAGAGAGAAAATAGGCAGATTGACGTATCTTTGTAGAACGGTTACGAAAAAGGCTGAGATCCTGGGTGCTCTCTGAGCTGGGTGGTTTTCTTGCAGACGTTTCATTACCCAACTAGGTAACATCATCAGTGCTAGAAGGAAGGGGGGCTTTAGGGAGTGGGGTTTGTGGAAGGGAGGAGGAGGAGGAGGAGGAGGAGGACTGTGGGGTCCTTGGTGCTCTCTCTCTGAGCTTGGATGTTTCCTTGCAGACGTTTCATTACCCAACTAGGTAACATCATCAGTGCTAGAAGGGAGGGGGGGTTAGGGAGTGGGGTTTGTGGAGGAGAGAGGAGAGGAGGAGGAGGAGGAGGAGGCGGGAGGAGGCGGAGGAGGACTGTGGGGTCCTGGTGCTCTCTCTCTGAGCATGGTGTTTCCTTGCAGACGTTCATTACCCAACTAGGTAAAATCATCAGTGCTAGAAGGGAGGGGGGGTTAGGGAGGGGCGTTTGTGGGAGGAGAGGAGGAGAGGAGGAGGAGGAGGAGGAGGAGGGAGGAGGAGGAGGAGGACTGTGGGGTCCTTGGTGCTCTCTCTCTGAGCTTGGATGTTTCCTTGCAGACGTTTCATTACCCAACTAGGTAACATCATCAGTGCTAGAAGGGAGGGTGGGTTAGGGAGTGGGGTTTGTGGAAGGGAGGAGGAGGAGAGGAGGAGGAGGGAGCAGGAGGAGGAGGAGGAGGACTGTGGGGTCCTTGGTGCTCTCTCTCTGAGCTTGGATGTTTCCTTGCAGACGTTTCATTACCCAACTAGGTAACATCATCAGTGCTAGAAGGGAGGGGGGGTTAGGGAGTGGGGTTTGTGGGAGGGAGGAGGAGGAGAGGAGGAGGAGGGAGCAGGAGGAGGAGGAGGAG